>JAOTQE010062988.1:0-18266 GCA_025631205.1 Nesometra sesokonis
ATTTTTTAGGGAAGTCCGGGGGCATGTTCTAGGATTTGCTTCGCAGCATTCACTTACAATTTGTAATTACTAGTATAGTAAATAAATCACAGAACCAAACCAAAGCCACAAAGCCAGTTTTCTACAACAGGCAGAGAAAAAAATTGGACAATTTTTCAATTATTTTTAATTTCAAAAACATACAGTTTTAAACATTCACCTATCATACTACATTAACAATTTTCAGATGATCAACAAGTATTTAAAAAATGCAATTAAAAATGACCCTCCTTAGTCACAATATTATTATGAACAATTTTTATTTGCATTTTTCTCAAAATATACTTTTTTATGTTCAAACTTTTATTGATCATAAGTTCCCAATGAAACAATAAATGAAACTGATATTTTTCAGCATGTTAAAGACAATGATGAAATGTGGCTCGGAGTTTCCCCTTTTTCGTCCTGGCTCCTGGCCAATTTTCAACTGGAGTGTTGGCAAGTATGCAGTCAGATTTTAAGAAGCATATTGTGCCAGTGAACAAGTTGTATACTGTAGCAATCCACTCTTATAGGTTAAAAGTTTTACTGCATAAAACTTCAACCAGTTAACAAGATTATGACCATGATTATTGGATAATTCATTCATCTGTAATAACAGAAGCGGATTTAGAGGAGCACGCGTTGCCCTATTATCGCCTAAACATAGTTGTGCCCCTCCCCCCCCCCCATAGTAGGAGTGCCGGGTCCAAAATTGACCTGAAAATTATAAATTAGACATAAATATAGGCCATACAGGGCAACAGAACACGGAAATAACATTTTTTTTTGCTTGTCAAAGTCAAAAAGCAGAAGCCACACATGGGAAAGTGCATCCCTCCCCCTCCCTTTTGCTGGATCCTGGATCCGCCCCTGAATAAGGCTTAGTGAGCATGCTCCTTGAAGGCATATCCCTTTCTAAGTGCCATAATCTATTGGCAGTGGTGACATAGTGATAGGATCAATCCAAACTGGACCGAGTGTGGATCCTAAGAGAGAAACTTTACAATTTTTTTTAATCTCATGCTCAGATCCAGGACAGATCTAGGTTGAATCTGTCTAAGGTGGTGAAAATGTGGACCTTGTGAACAAACAGTAAGACCCTTTTCCACTAGGCAAATTTATTTGTGCGAAAAAGTGAACGATTGTAAACTTGCACAGCCAAAATTGTCTGCCAGACCATTCATTTTTTTTCAGTTTTTTGCTGCATCGAATTTGGGAGTTTGAATTGTTTTTATTTTTGCATAGCAAAAAACTGCGCAGCCAGTCAGTACTATAATAAGTTTTACAGAAATACATGTAAATCATATTATAAACAATGTATATTCCTTTATTAATTATTAATATATAAAACATGAATTAAAAATTTGCAATTAATTTTTGTTTTTGCAGTATTAAATCTTTGTATTAATCTGTTAAAATGATATAAATTTAAAAAAATTGTGAATAAAACTTTGATTCGCGCTAATAACTTCCCCTAGTGGAAAACAGAGTTTAGCTTCCAGACTAGTACTAGGGCTGTTCCTTTAGCTCAGTAGCGTAAGGAAATGACGTTGACATTGTGGTACAGTGGTGATATTGATCCAAACCTTACTGCAGAGCTCCCAAATTTGAAAACTAGAAATCCTGGAGATTTTGTCGGCCAGTATTCGTAACTGTTTTGGGTTACTATGGCCGTGTTTCCGCACGAATTTTGGATTATCCGTTAAAATATCATCCAATCAAATCAATTTAAAAAATGCAACTGCGCAAACTCAGCGTAGACCATAATGGATTGTGATTCAACAAACTTCCGGTGATTTTTTGGTGATTTCCCTTTTCCTCGCGGGGCACCCCGGTTGCACCGCAGTGAAATCGTCGCAAAAACAAGGTCAAGGTTGACCCCGTGTTAAGGTAAAAAATTATCACATTTAGGTCAATTATCAGATAATTATCGGAATATTATCAGATAATTATCGGATAATTTTATTACGTCAAAATAGGTTCCGTTTCTGCAGCACTTTTATCGGATAATTTTTATCGCGATAATTTATCGGATAATTTTTTCCTGTGGAAACACGGCCTATTTGGGCATCTAAAAGTGATGAACATCAATGCTTTGATTACAAATGAAAAAGTGTTTACTGTACTGAAATTGGGTATTTCCTGGAGCCCGAGATATTATGTAAAATTCCTGGAGACTCCAGGCTAATCCCGGAGGCTTGGGAGTACTGTGGGGTTTTAATGGAGCAACTATGCAAGTGCTCACAACCAGAATAGATGGGTCTAAGGTGGAAAAATATAGGCCTAGTAAACAAGTAGTCTATAGGCTATCAGTCTAGTAGGGATCTTAGAGGCATAATCTATTTGCTTTTACATTAACATTCTACATTCATTACTTCAGATCAATCTCCTACAACTTCACATCAGTCTGCTGAACTTGAAAGATAAAAAAATGTATCACAACTCAACCTGAAATGCCTGTACCCAGAACTGTGCTGGTATAGTGCCATCATACGTACTCCACCATAAACTGGTTCTAACATGTTTTGTTTCTTGCCTTCTTTCAGTGGTGGGATTACCAACGAAATGTACCTTTGCTACCTTACAGCAGAGAAGATACCAGGTGGCTTCCATTTTACATCTCTAGTCAATCAAGATTGTGACATCATGCAAACTAAGGTTGTTTATGTTTTGCAGGGAAAAAGTTTCAAGCCATTTATTTGTCCCATGAAGCTGTAAAAAGCTCCATGCTTGTCTTATTTGTTGTTTGTTCTGTGTTTTCACAATAATTATATTTTTTTTATAATTCTCTGCAAGTTTCAGGGGTGCTTGTGTTTAATTTTTTTTTTGGCAATTAATGATGATGAAAAGAGTTTTAGGATCATGTTTTTTTTTTTAAATTTTAAGAGGTAACTAAATATGTACAATAGTAAATTGTTTTTTCATGTTTGTGGGATAAAAAAACACAACCAGCATTGCATGAAACAGCATATTTACAGATTCCCAATACATTGTAAAATTTTCACTTGAAAAATTGAAAATAAAACCATTGAAAAATCATTTTGGAATTAACTTGCTCTAGTAACTTGAATGTTAAGGACACGAGAAGAGGTTTTTGATAATTGATAGAATGACTAAATGAATGACCAAATAAATGGGAAAATATTCTTTCAGCTTTTTTAAGTTTACCCTATTATTTTTACAGTCATTGTTTTCCATCACTAACTTAATTGTCAGATTTACCTGTAAAATAAATGAACCATTGAAAATTGTTTTGGTGAAAACTAAACTGAAAAAAAACTTCAAAATAAACCATCAAAGGTAAAGTACTTGCCCAATAGGTTTAATATAAATAATTCAAGTTGAATAGATAAACAAGATGACAAACCCCAAAACCAAAACCAGTCTGAAAGGAGGAATATCTATATGTTACATGCATCTTATTTACATAAATGATTAATTAGCTTGCCAAACATGTCCTCGCCACAAAATGAATCCCTTGGTTTAAAAAAAAAGAGTGAATTCTAATGGTATACAACATAAGCTTTAATCCCAACTTTACATAGCATTCTTAGTAAATCCAAAGTTTGAAGTTTTAATAATGGAAATATATTTTTGAGAAAATTACGCACAAGCAGAAGATAAGAATAAACAATTACGACTATCAATCTCGGAAATCTGAATAAAGGTGAATTATCTATTCCTGACCTTAAATACTGTATGTATTGTAATGAAATGTACCATTTTACTTAAAATTGATACTAAATTTGTCCAAAATATAACTTTGGACCTATGTTTGTGATTATTTCAATTTGATAGCACAGACGACAACTCATTTGTGATGAGAGCTCACATTTTTTTCCAATTTGGAAAAAAATACAGAAATGAAGTATTTCAATTAATGATCAGGTTTTAACCGTGTTTCTTTAAAAGAGCAAGTTATTTTCAAAATTTATTTTCATGACTTTGCTATGATTTTTAAGTGACAATATACTTTAAAAAAATTTCTTTCTGGTTATCATCAGATCTCTACTTTATCTTGACAGGGTTTTCATTTCACAGAGTTACTAATGAAAATGATTCGTTGTGGATTCTTTTTCAGACTCGTGAAAGTTTCATTGTATTTATTTGTGATGTGATGGATGCAGGATTTTTTATTCCTCTGACAAAATGCAGGAATTTGCTGAATATGCATTCATTGTTGTTCTTTCATCAGCAGATTAGTTGGAAGGATTTATAGACTCACTAGCACAGAGCTTACAGAATTCTAAATCCGACAAATAAAGTGGCAATGGAAATTTGTTTGATAACATTGTACCAAAGCTCATTTTAGACTATCAAAGTTATCTGAAAAACAACTTTGATTTACCCATGAAAGGCTGTATATAACTTTCCAGTTTTGGTGAACTTTGGAAGAGATGTTGCTGCTACATATGAAAAATAAGGAAAGTGAAGAAAAAGTCCTGCATCTTTAGTTTTTCATGTTAAAAAGTATTTGTGGATATTTAATTCTGGTTGAAATGTATCCAAATATTGAGTGCAGCATGTTTTTTGAAATTCGGAAGAAAATGGGATATAACACATTTTAAAGCCATTTTGAATTTCAGACTTGTCATCCCACAGATTTTAAATATCGTAATCATTAATATTGCACTTGCTATGTTTTGTTTATGAAGGGTATATTTTGTTTATGAAGGGTATATTTTTTTAAACTATTATTAATATCATGTGTGGTCGGTAAAATTAAAAACGCTGTTAGAGTTACAGTCTAGGGGTTTGTTTGTACAAGTATTGTACTTTCGGTCACAAATTTCAATTTTAAAAGCATATCACTTTACCTTCCTATTGTAAGTCCGCTTTCAATTGTATGTTTTTAAACTGACCTTTCCTATCAAAGTGAAGTATTAACCAACAAAGTTGATCTGATCAAATATATTGGTATTTAGCTGAAACCTCACATTGTAGTGACCTTCAAAAAGGTTTTTATTTTTACTCCATTGTTATTAACCATTATTGTTTTGGCACAATTTACATTATTTTACCAATTTCTGAGGCCAACAAGTTTGGCAATCTAATTCTTCCCATTTAGAAAATGCCTTTCTTAGAATATGTTCACACTCACAGAGTGTATACCTGCCAACTCTCATGCATTATGCGTGAGTCTCATCACGCATTGAAGCCTATTTTTGATGTCTCGCGCATAATTCAATTTATCCCACGCATTAGCAGAATCCTCCCTCATAAACAGTAATCTCAATAGCTGTTACTCACGCATGACACAAAATAGAGCAAAATATGGTAAAAACCGCCCCCAAAACAGCCATAATTTAGGTAGAAACGTCCAAAAAATGGTCAGGTGACTTTTTTTCTTTTTTTTTTTTTGCTTGTCAGATGAAATCGAAGATGATGTGGCCCAGATAGTGGTGTCGGGGTTTGTCTTAAGCATTGGAGCCAAAAAAAGTTGGCAGGTTTAAAAGTGTAGCACAGCATGTTTATTTGTGTCTAAACCTATAGTAGTCTCAGGTCTAAACTAGCTGGGATTACCTCATATCAATGATTTAGTGCTAGCGGTACTGGGGCAAGTTTAGCGTACACTTATGAGTTAATGATTCATACACTTGAATGACATATACAGTCAGTTTGCATTGACTGATTAAAATAAATCTGAATTGGCCAGTGATATTTATGTGGCTACTTTATATGTGCCAACCCTACTAATTTAGATGGTAGACTACCCCTTCTTCGGCCTACCTAATGCCTACACTTTAACATGGTATTCCTACTGCTTTCTGAAAAATTGTACCAAAACTGAAATGCAGAAGAAATACATAAAAACTACAATAAATCCTCTAAATATGTATTAATTGGGCAAAGTAAAAAAATTCTAGAAGACTCGGATGCTGGGGGATATGGTGTTGATTCTTCTTTGGCATGGACAGAAACTGGCATGGCAGCCTACCGCTTTCTACATTACAAATGTTGGCAGATTTAAGTGGTCGTAGAAAAGGTCACTTCCGTCAATTTTTAAATTTCTCGCTTTGCTAAATACCTTGTGACTTTACACCTTGGAATGCTTGACGCTCTTCATTGCCTATGCTACACTATCTTGAGCATGAATATATTCTAAAATGCCTTGTTTGAACATGTAGAACTATTATTACTAACCTCACAAACTATCAAAGTGCAACCAAGTCCATTTAACCTTTGTAAATATTAAATTTTATTAGGCAAAGTTTAATCATCATAGTTCATATTGTTATTTTACCTTTTATATTCCTCCTTTATAGCCCATAAAAATGTCAAAGAAACACTCATCCTGTTTATTTTTTACAGTAGTCTGTTTTGAAGAACTAATCTGGTTTTAAATGCTACATTTACAACAATCTGTTGACTTTGTTGTTTCATTATTTAATTTGCACTCACTCACAACATTTCCTTATCGTAATCGTGTATGTTGTTAATCTGTGTTGTATCTAAAATTGACAATTGAATTCTTATCTTATCAAATGGTTTTAAAAATCTGAGATCTGAATCGTTCAATCAGAAAGTCACCTTGTAAAGCGCATGACCTAAAAAAAACTTGGCTGATTAGCTTCATGACCATTAGTATTTCCCAATAGTTAATTTTAACATAATTTATAACGTGTCTTTGTAAATAACATAAGTGAAATAAAGGACGTTGCATAATTTAAAAATTATTGTGAAAGAATCTGACGATTGTGAATTATCTATATATAATAATAATATCAAAATACTTATATACCGGAGCACTCTATTACCGGACTCTCACAGCGCAAACTCCTGAAAGTTATGAAAAAAGATGAGTTTTCAGGAGTGACTTAAGGCCAAGTAAAAAAAAGTAGTTTCTCGTCCTAATTTTTTTTTTTTACGAGGATGAGGGCAGTTTTTTTTTAACCAAAAATAAACTTTAAAAGTAGGGAGGACAAAAACCTTTTTTATTATTTTAATTTTAGTAGTTAAGTTGTAGTTTAAAAATCATGCTACATCAAATGAAAAGGAAACAAATCTATGATTAAATGTAACTAATATTTATTAAAAAACAAACAAAACATCAATATTTATTGATGGAAAATCAATAATTTTGGCTAGCTCTGCGCGCTTCTTGTACGCCAATAGCTTACTAAAAGTAATGCGGCCCAACATGATTTAGGCATGTGATACTGAGTGCAACATGTTTATTGGTCATTTTTTTGAGGCCTAAAAATAGCATGAGGGCAGGGACGAGAAACTACTATTTTTTTTACTTGGCCTAAACTGAGAGAAGGTTGTGGAATGACAGATAGAATAAGGTAATTCATTCCATGCAATTTGTACCTGTGCAAAACCCTTTAGAATTGTGGTTGGTTAATATATGAAACAAGGTCAAAATCATTCAAGTAAACGAGGTATTGGTCCATAGTATACACTAATCTGGGGCTGCATGAAGCACAATTTACGCTCTGGATTAGTGACTTGCACTGATCGGTGGATAGTAAAATAATCATACGCTACATACCTTATGCTCCGCTTAATCATTGAGTCTGAACATACTCTTAAAGCGTCCTAATTTCGGACCTATTAATACATATTACCTTACCAGTCCTGTGGGTGAGTGTCTCATAAGGCTATAAAATTATCTAAACCTATTAAATTATACAAAATAATAATTTTTCAATTCAAATAATATCATTAAATAATTTTCAAACTATTTTAATAAAAGTCATTTTAAATAATGAACAACAAAATAATAACAATTAGGCAAATACAAGCTTTATTCTCATACCTCTCCCTGCTGTTACAACCTTCTTCTTTTGTTTTTCCTCTTTATTTCATTAATATCATTATTTTTTGTTTAAAAAAAATGTATTTATTTTGTACATTTTTGTGTTTATCATTGTCTCAACAATTCCTCTTGAATTCAAGGTTGTGAATAAAATTGTAATTATTTTTCCTTTTCTCCTAAGCCATGTTCTACACAGCTGTATTTTGTTGTGTTTCAGAACTGGACTTAGTAATTACATTTACCTCTGTTCTCTGATGCCCTCACAGAAAATACTCAAAGAGGAGCCGCGGCAAGTGTTACTACGTATCTTTGGGACAATTATTCGGGAAGATGGCGATGCAGCCTTGACAGATAGCATAATCTTTTCATTGTTGTCCGAGCGGAAGCAAGCACCAAAATTATATGGAGTCTTTCAGGAAGGGAGGCTAGAAGAATATATTCCAGTAAGTGATTTTATTTTTTAAATTATTGATTTTTAACTACAGAATTGAGAAAATATTTAAGTAAAATTTTGGAGAGTGTACCAGATATTAGGAGGCAGTGCATCCCCCTCCCCCAACATATTTTTATATTTCCCCAAAGATTACAGAGAAGTATCCGACTAACAGAAAACCATCACAACACACACAGAGTGTTCTCCCCAGCATCAGAGGCAAGCATCCTGGTAAACATCGAAGTCAATCATAGTTGGGAGATGACACAGGATACTTTGAATGATTTTGAGGCATTTAAATGTCCTAAATAGAATTCTGAGACTATGAAATAAACTTTTAAGCATCTTGGAAGATGTTTTAAGCATCATGACAAACTTTAAGGCATCAAATGATAAGTTGCAAGCATTATGGCCTAATGTCAAGCATAATGTTGTCCCAAGCTTTAAGGACCTGGGGAGAAAACTGATGGAAATAAGGCAGTTTACAACTAATTGTTCGATAGGTGAATCCATAGAAATTTTAATCCCGAAGTTGACCTTTAAATGTTTATTTTGCATGTCAAATTTAAACCAGGAACATGTGCCTACTGTAGTTGGAAATAGTGTGCTCCCCCCCCACCTCCAATGTACCATGGTTTGAATCTAGTAAATAATTAAAAGAGTTTGATCCAATCTCTTCTAGATTGACCCATTCTATATCGTTTCCTGTACCTAGGAAAATACAACCATTATTTAAAATAAACCTTCAGATTTATCCATTAAAAATGACGTCATAAAAAATAGTAAATTATTTATGGACCTTAAGGCATTAATAACAATAACAGACAGGGTAATTATAAACTACTTTACTAGGTACTGTAGTTCTGTTTGATTCTAGGTGAATCTCCCTAGTAATTTAACATGGGAGACCTACCTAGACAGAGAGAGTTTTTTTTTAAAGGGTAATAACCAAAGCTGCATCTAATATCATACTTTACCCATACCGTAGTTATGCATGAGTACAGTTATTTCATAGGAGTGACCTGACCAACTGATGATTCTATTGATTAGAAATGGAAGGCAAAAAAAATAATAATAATAATTATAAGATTTATATATAGGGCCTTACACAATTTAGTCTCAAGGTGCTGTGGACCAGATGGTACACATTCATAAGACTTTTTACGCCCCTAAGGGTCCTGTCATGTCTTAGCTGCCTGAAAACGGGTGCTACATTCTTCTGTCAACATAGCAAGGGATGTAGCCATACTCATCTCGAAAGATGTACTGGGTTCTTTGTTCATCTACGGTTTATAGTCCTTAATCCGAGAAGACTTGTTCCACCACCAGAACCATGGCGCGAGTGGGCCCCGAACCCATGCTATTGTTTTTGCAATTGGCTCACGGTTCCCTTGCCTTAACTGCTCAGTCACAGAACTCGCAATCAAAATATTAAATGCGTGAAAATTAATGCAGTTTTCTCCCAATTGAAAAATTTGTACCTTGGTAAATTTTCCATATAAGCTCAGTAAAATGGGTTGGTTTTAGTCCCAAATTAATGCGGTAACTATATGAGTAGGGTTCTATGGGCTCCCATGCAAGTTGCATACTGTACTTTATAAAACTGAAGGCAGGGATGTAATTATGCAGGGCGGAGATGGGTGGAGCCGCCCACCTTAAAAATGTTCTACCCACCCTAATGCTTATTTTAAGACCTTCCACCCAGCCTAATTTCAACCTGCCACCACCCTAAGCCTCTGAAAAAGGTAAAAATATTATTATTAGTCATCATGCAACCTATCCTTACATTGTTTCTGGCAACCCTTGGATTTTTCTAGCTATATCTCTGCAAAGGGTAAGGAGTGAAATAGAAACCTATAGCCCCTTTCACACAGAAAATACCGCAATGTTACCATAACCATGCCAGCATTATTGCCAGTCTAAACCCTTTCACTCAGAAGGTCAAATTCCGGCAATTTGATTGTTTCCTGTGTGAAAGGGTCTGAGCGAGAGGCGTAAAATTTGCAGTATTAATAATAGAGGTTCCCAACTTTGACCTTTGATTAGTTATGCTTTACTGCGTAAGCAGGCATTACACTGTGGAACCATTCATACACATTCGGCCTAAGGCAGTGACGGTAATATAACGGTAATATCTCTAGGGTCTGAGACGGTCTAATGAATGCCGGCACTGTGCCGGCATTAAAGAGAAAGTACCCTTTTCACAGCTTTTGCAAATTACTGCAATATTCCCATTTTACAGTTCTGTGTGAAGGGGGTTTTTGTGTGACAAAACTGTATCCCAATCAGTGTGATGTATTTTTCATCAACACAATTTTTACTGACCTCTTGTATATTTTTACTGTTGAAATTGATAAATTGGGAGAACACCGTAGTGCAGGGATGTAATTATGCTAGGCAGAGGTGGGCGGCACCACCCACCCTAAAATTGTTCCACCCACCCTAAAGACTATTTGAAGGCCTACCACCCAGTCAAATTTCTACATGCCACCCACCGTAAGCCTCTGAAAATGTAAAAATACTGTTTTTAATCATTTTACCACCTACCCTTAGATTGTTGCCACCCACCCTTGGATTTTTATAGCTACATCCCTGGTAGTGTAATGGATATGTTTTTCTGTGCAAAATATTAATTTAACTAACTAGAAGAAATGCTATTTTTTAAACATTAAATTTTGCAGTATTAGGGAGAAGTATTTGTAATGTTTAATGGCATAAGTTATTTCAAATCTATTTTTGTGAATTTTTCTTTTCAACACATCTTTGAATTGTATGACCTTTGTTGTAAATATGATGATGTTGTATATATAAGGTTAACAATTTTAATAATGTTAATCATTGAAAGTAAATGGCTAATCTCAGGTTTATGTGCAAACATCGCATCTATCCTCTAATTCATATGATCAAGAGTACAATATTAATTGAACCAGAAGAAATCTTAGTTAAAAAAATAAATCATGTTTAAATGCATTATAAAATAAAGGCTCCAATGTTTTTTAACATTAAATGTTGCAGTATAGGGAGACATATTTGTGATGTTCAGTGGCATAACTACAGATAATTTTAAGTTTTTTGAAGTTCCATTTTTTGTGAATTTTTCATTTCAACACTAACACATCTTTGCATTGCATGACCTGTGTTACTGTGAAAACGATAATGTTGCAGTATTAATGCAAATTTGATAATGTTGATTAAGGCACGTATTTCAGTTATATTTGCAATAGTAAACAACCTTTATATTAATTGATCCATAAGAAATTTCATTTTAAACATTTAAAAATGTGTTTTTACACTAAAGAACCATAAATATTTAAATTGCAATAATTTTTACCATTAAATATTTCAATATTTGGAATAAATACATCAACGTCATAAATAATATTATTTTCAAAATAGGTACGTTATTTTGAAAACTCAATTTGTTTTGATTTTTTTAGACAATATATTTTTAAGTTATTAGTAAAACATGATCTAATTGCATGACCTTTGTTTTTGTATGAGGATGTTGTACATTAATAATGTTTAAGCAGTTTTCATTATGAGCATACAACGTTTATTAATCCTGTGATGTGAATCTGGCAGATAATTCTGTCAGCAGGAAATGATTGCATATAATTCAGAGTAACTACATTGCAGTTAAGACAAATATTATAAATAGATCACATCTTTATGAGATGTGGGATGGGCAACTTGACAGTGGATGATAAAGCTATTTTTAACAGTTTCTTCCTTATATGAAATTGTGGAATAAATATGTTTGATGTTTAAAGACGTTTGACTGTATACAGTAGTATGTAATTATGATTTCTTATGCAGGGGCAGATGCAGACTCTTAGAAAAGGGGGTCCGGAAGGAGTTAGAGAGTCAACGTTTTAGGGAGTCCGGGGCATGTTCCCCTGGGAAATTTTGGTATTTAGATGTCCGGAAATGGCCTCAGGGGCGTGTTAAGGGATCAGTTCTTGTTGAATATTTTCGTTTTATAGACAATGTTAATAATATTGATCTATTTTAATTTCCGAAATTGGGGTGCGACGGGGCGGGCCCCCCTCTTAAATCCACCCCTGTTATGGCAAGACATTTTAATTGGATAGGCCGTTGAGATTAATTAGGGATGCTACTGTATCCTTTTGTTTACTGAATTATAAATAAACATACAATAATAACAATGATATATTTATTGTTTAAATTATGCTAATTTATGCCTCGAGTAGGATATGGTAAATTATTGTTCAATTATATAGTTTTTAGAGGTTCAATATTATGTTGTATTGAACTGATTTCATGAGTCAGTATTGGACATTTACTCAAGGTGCTAAGGAGAGTTAAGTTTAATGTAATGTAATGTAGTTTGATTTATATAGCGCCTCTTTATAGTCTCAAGGTGCTGTGGACTAGATGTTACACATTCATATGACTTTCTACTCCCCTAAGGGTCATGTCATGCAGCAAGTACTGGCTTGCACTTGCGCTCATTCGTCTGTCCACAACATGGGTCGTGTATGAACCAGTACATCGGGGTAACCCTCCACTCGTCTCGAAAGGTGTACTGGGTTCTTTATAGTGCACATGAGCCGTATGTGTACACTGGGCCTACGGTTTATAGTATACAGTAGTCCTTATCCGAGAAGACTTGTTCCACCACCAGAACCATGGTGCGAGCGGGCCTTGAAGCCATGCTGTTTTTATTGCTATGGCTCATGCTTCCCCTGCCTTAACCACTCGGCCATACGACTCACACTTCGGTGTTCCCTTAATCTAGTTTCAAAACATAGGTCTGCAGTGTTCTCCCCAGCATTATAGGCAAGCACCACAGTGTTCTTCCAATTGAACAATTTATACTGGTAAATTGTCAAAAAATATGACTTGTCAGGAATGACTTTTCGGTTGATTTTGGCCCTACCACAAATATCTGCATAACTATAGGTCTCTATGAGCATTCCTGTATTCTCTGTAATTTACTAAAGGTAAAGGAGGGCTACAAATATGAGAGAAACAAAATTATATTTATTTGTCAATAAACACAATTTTTACTGGTAAATTGTGATTTTTAATGGTAAATTTGATGGTTAAAACCATATTTCAGATAACACTGCATCATATGTCATAGTCATCAATCATAGTTGGGGGTGATGTGGGGTACTTTAAATACTTTGGAGCCATAAATGACATGAATAGCATTCTGAGACTATAAAATAACATTTCAGGCATCATGGAAAATGTTCCAAGCATCATGACCGACTTTAAGCCATCAAATGGACAGTTCTAAGCATCATGGAAGATGTTCCAGGCATCATGGTCATCTGTTAAGCATTATGGTGAAATGGTGAAAGTCCCATGCATCATGGTACCATGTTGTTTGAAGGGCCTGGGAAGAACACTGTAGGTCTGAAACTGTTGACATCATAGCCTACAAAATCTCTGAAAACACCTGCTCCTACATAGCCAACCATCAGATGGCACACATACATGCCAACCTTGATGTCCGAAAAAATGGAGATCTTAGCAAAAGGGGGGGGGGAGGATTGGGAGGGTTATCCCCTCCCTATGGTAATCCAGGAGGTGTACTGAAAGCTTCAGCTGTTTCATTTGAAAATTTTACATCATATTTTCTTTGGCCATAGACAATCTAAAAAAAGTGTCAGTTGAAGTTTCTTCATGCAATTGTTAGGGTCATACATACTAAAAATCCATGTTATAAGATACACCCTATTTTATTTGTTATAAGCATTTAAGAAACCGGGAGAAAGAAATTGGCTAGGAAGCATGTAAAAAAACGGAAGTTTTTCGGCCAAAATGTGAGTGTTGGTATAGTATCGGCCAGTCCTCTTATCTTATATCACGTGACCATAACTATGCATAATCGAATAATAATGTTTTATTTATAGTCAAGGGCATTACACACAGATGAATTAAGTAATCCAGCAATATCAAAAGAAATTGCCAGAAAATTAGCTGAATTTCACCAACTCGTTCTGCCTCTGAGGAAAACTGCAACCAAACTAAATGAACAGATAGATAGGTAAGTTTCATTGCCAATTTCTTAAAAACTAATGTGCTCTTATTATTATTTTATATCAATATTATAAATATATTGTTAGAAATAAAATTTAGTCATTGTGTTATTAAATTCAATTGCACTTGAACCTTCCTTAAGTGACCATACCATGTGACGTCCGAAAAAGTTGTCACTTACAGTAGGAGCTCACTTACAAGAATTATGGCCGAGAGAAGAACCGCATGCTAGTAATAAGATGCAGATAAATGGTATGAAATATTACATGCTTCATTTTTTTTGGTTTAGTTGTTATTGTCCAGCAGCTATTGCAATTTAGAGATTGTGATATATTTTTCTACAACTAAGTAATGGGAAGTACACTAAATTACCAATACAAAAATTAATTTTAGGTTAAAAACTAACAGGACTTTTGAGTGGTTGCTTATGGGAGGTGGTCGCACAGGAAGGTTTAAGTATATATCCCTGTCTGTGTTAAAATTATAATCATATGTTTGCATCACCATTATTCAATGTCTTAAGAATGTATGAATGACTTGCCCATTTAATGTATAGAATTTTTCATTTTACCATTAATTTTCCCAATTTTAATTGTGATTACGTATGAAAACCTGTGTAAATTGTATTTATTTTTTTATTCAAGACTTCAGACCACTCGTATACATATTGTGTGTATGAATGATGTAATTATTGAGAAACTTGTAAATGTCTTGCATGATATAAATAGCCATACTGTACTGTTGAATGAATTTTGATGTACAGATCTTATATTTAAAATAGAACTCTTGTTTAGTTTAGCTTTAAATTAACATAATTAAAATAATTTATAATATCTAATTATTTTGATTTTTTCCAAATAAAAATAATTGAGTATTTCCCTAATAATTTGAAATAGATAGTAATACCTTTTATTAAATTGCAATCTAAAAGCCATAGTAAAATAATTATAGAAACTGTTGGACATAATCAAAATTTAATTCAATTCAAACTTTTCCACTGCATGTTTACCACATGGTTTGACACATATTTTGATAAATATAGTGCAAATACTAACTTTTAAAATAAAAATAATACCTCAATTTGAACATAAAACATGTTATGTGAGAAGTATTTCAAATAGAGTGCAAAATGGCACAGCAGTTCGGTATCACACTTGTTTATGGGAAATCCAGTGCCAATCTTCTTGGACTAAGCTGTAGCAAATAACACAACATGACCCTGTGAGGTGTAGAAAGAGTTTGTTAAAAAGTTATTTGTGTCCTTTGGCAGCAAATAACATACCATGACCCTGTGAGGTATACAAAGAGTTTTTTGAAAAGTTATTTTTGTCCTCGCACAAAAGAAATCATACTAATTATTATTAGGCAAAGAAACAGGAATGAAATAAATAGAATTTATAAATGGAATTATAAATCTATTAGTTCCACATTCATAAATCTAATTAATGAGTTTATATCTTTGTAAGTAATATGAATAGTTACTGTATTTCCGAAGTAACATAACTATAGTAGTATATAAGGAGTTATAATAATTCATTATTAAAATTAATTAAAAGAATGTTGTTCTCCTTGGAGATGATAATTCATTATTAAAATATTATATCATAAACTAACAACAACATACCAGTTTTATTAAAAAGTTTCTCATTAAGTTAAAAAAAAATTATATTATAAATATATACTGTGTAACAGGTAAGTATACTAATAACATCAGTGTGTAATATCTTCTTAGAAGGGCTTATGGCACCAGCCTTTCCTTGAGGCATTGAGTTTCATGCTTTTTTCTCCCGTTCAGCTCCACTCTATCAAGCCATTACACCAATCATTACAGAAGCCGGTTGAATGGCACAGCTTGGATGCATTGAATACCGCCCTCTGTTGACTGATGTTAGTCATCATCTGCCGTCATTGTTAAAGTCACATGGCCAAGTACTACTGACTTTGAACTTGTAGCTCTGTGTAATGTCTAATTTCGTATAAATAGTAAAATTCACATCAGGACCTGTATTAAAAAAAAACCTTTTTGATTGTTCATTAAATTGTTGCTTTTATTATTTTTTGTCTATGTCACCATTTGTTATGAACATTTTCATCATTGTCATTACCATCATCAAAATAATAAGAATCTAAGTTTATAAAGTGTAGATCTAAACACTGATTGTGGTTATTGCTGACCTCAAAGACTCACAAGATGTCATATTTGACATTAACTAGGTCTTTATGCCTAGCCTACTATATAATAATGTATTTTTTGTACATAATTTAGTGAATAATTTACAGGTATACAATAGAAACTCTCATTAATGTGAACAAATTATGATTCTATGATGTTCTTTTGGCCCTATACTACCAATTACACCATGTTTAGAATTATAGAGAGTGTGCTGAACTCAATAAAAATAACATACTTTTTTAAAAGTTGTTTTGTTTTCATCGGAAATCTATAATTTTGCTGATATTCTATTCTTATTCTGTTCTTATACATTGATTCTTGTGTCAGATACAGAAACCAGAGTTTTCTATTTGTCTTATAAAAAAAGCACATTCTATTTTTTTTAATCCAATCCAAAGGCTAAAATTATAGTACAATGAACAAAAAAAGACAATAAAATTGATTTTTAAAAATAACTTGTTTATTTAAAAAAAATACATAAATTATCAACATAACACTATAAATGAGGATATTTTTAACATATTTAGCCCTAAATTTGCAAGGTTTCATGCTTAAAATAAGCAAAAACTCACCAAATGTTCCTTTTTCAGTGTAAAAAGCTTAAACAATTTTAAATACACTAATTTCTATTATCAAGTTTTCTAATTTGTTTCCTTAATATGAACAAGTTTATTTCAAAATTAATGATTTTTTTGGTCATTTTCAAGTTACAATTCATCTTTTAAAAAAGAAAAAATTAAATTTGAAATTGTCTGTTTGATATGAAGCATCACACAGTAGATTCGATATGATTTGGATATTTCCATTGACTACCATCATTTCAATGCTCATAAAATATACTGCTTAATGTGTTCAATTATTGATTTTCCAATGATAAAACACGTTTCAATGGCAGTATAGCATAATAAAATGTTACATTTGAAAAGCAGATGATAGATGTAAGGTTCAAATGATTTTCATAACATGGATATCATCAAATTTCTTTTAAAATTGAATTTGTAATTTAACAGCTATTATCATGCTAACACAGGTTTAATCCCACTCCCTTCCCAAACACACACATACACAACTTTTGATAATTCATACTTTATACCTACATTAATAGGTATAAAGTATAAATACTGTGACAGTATCAATATTGAAATGAAGGCTTATTAAGATTTCATTATATTTTCAAATGTATTCTAGTACTTGTGATACAGTTAAGCAGGCATATGTGGCAAATCCATATAAACTAATACATACATTTAAATCACAAATAATCCCGTATAAAAACCCTAATAACTAATTATATAAATAATGAAAATGACATACAATTGAACTACAGTTTATGTTGATCATTATTACTGTATATCATAGAATGTTATGAAATTGCATATAAACCCTTCTTTTTCTTCACTGTTTTTCTTGTATTGCAAATATATTTATTGATTTAAATTAAAGAGCAACTTGACATTTTCATAGTTTTCTTTCAAGGTTATACTCATAATTTTTTTTATCTTCATTACAGATGGGTACAACAGTATGTTGACTTTATATCCAAGCCAACGGCAAAGAACCGTGATGAATATGCAAGATTTGATTCATATAACATAGAAGCTGAAGCAGATTTTGTAAAGTAAGTTCTTTGCTTTTATTCAGTTCTACTAAACACCATCCACCAGTGGTGGATGCAGAATTTTAGAAAATGTCTGCATTTAAGTCAAAGCTTAAAGGGAAACTCCGGGACTAAAATTTACTATGGATTCGCCTATAGAACAATTAGTTGTTACCTTACTAACAAAATGTCATTTGGACAATGATATAATGAATGAAAACACTTTCCAAAGTAGGCATTAAATCAAAAAGTGGGTCTACTACTCATA
>JAOTQE010062999.1:0-18264 GCA_025631205.1 Nesometra sesokonis
TGGCTGTATTATCAACGACATTGCTTCATCCAGTCAGGTTACAAAGCAAGATTGCCGTCAGTTCGAGAAACTGAATACAAAATTAGCAAAAGCCGAAGCAGACATCAATTTTCTAAAAAAATATAAATTAATTACATTTACAGATAATTTATAACGATACCTTTCCCTCTTTCTTTACACTGATGACAACCGGTTTTGATTCATCCAAAGACATTAATTCTCTTTTTAACACTGTTAAATATAATATGATGCCCATGTTCCGATATTTTTAAACAAGCTCCCCGTTAATCGCAGAAAATGTACCTTCATTCTTTCTCTAGGTCCACAAATGGATTGGTATTGCCACCACACCCACAGCATTTTTAATGTCAATTTAATTCCTTTTCCACACCACTTAATTTTTAGGTGTTTATCTTGACAGCATGGATCTCAACATCCTGCAATAATGCACTTTTCTAAACTTACCTATTATTAACAATTTTATTAAATAAACACTCAACTGTAACAAGTTTATTCCTAATTCTCCCTTTCATGATTGCAATATAGGATCTGCCTGTAACCCATCAAGTGCTATACTAACCACTTCCAAAACAATATTCCTTTCTTAGGTCATAAATGGTAGATCAACCCATCTCCCTCATTCATAATCTCACCCTGTTAAAATTTTTATAATCAACAAAAACATCTTATTTTACTGTATTAGCACTCTTAGTACACATTTATATCTTACATATTTTTCCGTTCTCGGTATTGTAATCACTATGCTCTTTTACTATCGCTTTCTTGTGTTCTATCACTCGTTATGCTTTTCCTTTTTCCTAGGGTCTTCTTCCATTTTTAGTTTATTTTTTTTAATCCACTATTCACTTTTATTCTTTTATACTATTGATAGGCCTATATAATTGTTTTTTAATATGTAAGTTAATGTTTTTTTAAACTTGAACTTGAAAAGGACACGGGATTTGAACCGGTACCAATGATATACTGTAACCAAGATTTGTGTTTAATCCACTTAGGTATTTATCTTTTTTTCCATTTTTGTGCCATATTTTTTTTTTCTAAATCCACCATATTAAATTCATTTTATTATCTTATAGGCCTATTGGTATATTAGTAGACGGAATATAATGTAAAAAAGGGCTAACCATAAAATAATTGCGTACGAAGTTATCTAAGCTGATTTCACTTATACATGTTGTGTTTGATCTGAGAAAAAAGTCCCGAAAAATCCGACCATGCGAAAGGGTCATTTTGGATCATTTAAGATCATCTGAGGTCAAATATAAAGGAAATTTTATTATTGACCTTATAGGTTTTTGAAATAACATTTTCACATTATTATTAATATCAAATGAAAGCTTATTGAATTTCCAATTTACTAATATCAACTTTTTATATGATTATTTTAATTTTCAAATGTTATTTAGATCAATTAATCTTTTTTTTGCATTTTTCCCGAAAATCAATATTTTTTAACATTTTAAAACAATAGGATGTTTAAATATAGAGGTAAAAGTGTCCAATGTTCCTTCTAAAATTAACTACCAGACCCTGTGAAAATACACGGACAATTTTAAGTCTATAACCCTAGTTGTTTTTCTTATATTACTATTTATGTATGATACACATAAAAAACAAACAGCAATCTATAGAATCATCAAGTTTTGCCATAGAAATGCTGCTTTCTGATCGGCTGATTGTGTGTATTCACGCATGCAATCTTTTCCATCAGTTATGACTAGTTTTTTAGGCGTATAGGCATAATTTTTGTGTAGATTAATGCTAGTAGCTTGACCATTTTTTTTTGGTGAGAGGAGGGGGATATTTTTGGCAAAGAATCCAAATCTCCATGGGTGTTGATCGGGGTGGAGTATTTTTTTGATATCCAAGAGGTCAAAGGTTTACTGGAATAATAATTAATGGTGGGGTAACAATTTTGCATGCATCATCAAATGTTGGTCATAGAGTGTCAATTTTGGTATCAAACTGTTCCAAATAAACATTCCTATTTCATTTTATGTAATATTTGACAATCAATAGCTGAAAATGAGGTTATTGACCTTTGACGCATGCTGCATAACAACTCAATAACTTTGTAACTATTAATCATACATAGATAAATTTGGTGTCAAAATGCTCAGAATATAAATCTTCCTATCTGATATAATGGAATGTTTTTCAAAAAAGACCGGAAGTGAGGTTATTGACCATTAACATATGTTGCAGAAATACTTGGTAACTTTGTAACTATTAATCATCAAATGAGGCTAGTCATGGCAAATCAACCAAGTTGTCGCACAGGAAGTTATTGAGAAATAAGCAAATAAACAACAGGAAATATAAACAAACACAAAGAAACTTTGTGTCTATTTTGTCCAGTAACTTCAGTTATAGATGTCCGATTGTGATAAATGACCCCTCATTTTAAAGCTTGCGAAAAGTCCAATATGGTTTTAACAATAACTCAATTTTCAATTTTCCTACAACTTGGTGGTTTTGCCGTGTCATGCCTCAAATGTTGAATTCGGTGTCAAAATACTCAGAATATCAGTGCTTCTTTCTGATATAATGGAATGTTTTGTAAAAAAATTACCTGAAAAGAGCTTATTGACATTTGAACCAAATGTTAATAACACTATAACTATTAATCATACATAGTTTGTAATTATTTAGAGACATTTTCCATCTCTTTAATTACAATACTTGTCATAGAGAGTTACAAGTCTTCTATATACTGTTTAACCTATAATTTAATACAGTAAGGTATAAGGTCATTAAGAATAAAAAAAAACATGTGTTCGGTAATTCATGTACCATTTCGTCTGTAAAACAAGGTTTTAAAAAAGAATACCTCTAGGAAAAGGTCAAACGATGGCATAAAAAAAGAAAGTCGGCAATAAAAGTTTTATAAATTAGTTTGATAAGATTGACCGAATTTAACAAATTTCTAGATTGGCTTAGCAGCATAATAATTTAGAAATGAGTTGATAGATCGAAATCAAGATTATTACAATAGATAACAAAATTTTGGTCCAAATATTTAAAAAAATGCCTTACATCTGTCTTAATTTTCATATGTTTACATTGTGTGAATAATATTATAGTCAGTAAAAATAGTGATTATTTCAATTTAATATTAAAGCATGGATAAACTTTAGAGTATTACCAAGAGCAACAGGATTTATCACCTAGATACCCTATCACCAAAAATTAGAAATGTTAATCTCTTTTTTCACAATATGTGACCTTTTGATTTTTAAGATGTGTTTGATGACCTGATTGTTACAAACTTAACATTAAATTAACTTTTAATATGATAGCAGCATCAAAAGAAATGATTACATTAACTGAACTTATGTTATAGGCCTATGTACACCACCTCAAAAATTCTACATGATTAATTTTTTGACAATATGTAACCTTTTGAACTTTTATGGTGTAATTAATGGCCTTAATATAGAAGGATTAACTGACTTTATTACACAGGAACTGGAATTATCACTATTTATATTGCCCTACACAAAATTCTTAAGGTTATCATATTTTTTTCAACAATATGACTTTTGCCACATATGATATAATAATTTTAACAATTGTTATATATTTTAAATAAGTAAAATAAATAAATAATTTGCATTTATAAAGCGCTCTTACACCGCTGTCTCACAGCGCTATAAGACCAATAATCTATTTGAACAAGTGAGTTTTAAGAAGAGACTTAAATTGCACCAAGGACTTAGACTGACGGATGTGAAATGAAAGCTGATTCCAGATCAATGGTGCATGTGCAAAGAAACCTTTTGGATCTGATTTAAGTTGAGTCTTTGGAATGGATAGCATAAAAAAGTCCTTTTCGGAACGAAGTCCTAGAAGTGAGATAATATTCTGTAGATAAGTAGGAGAAGTGCCATAAATACATTTATATATTAATGCTGAAATTTTGTAAATTATACGTTGTTGTACTTCTTTGTTAAATGAGCCAAAAAGTAGTGAATTACAATAGTCAAGTCTTGACAGGACAAGACATCTGAAAGCATTTTCACATGTTGGTGCATCAATGTACCTACGAATCTGATATAAATTTCTAAGGTTGTAGTTCACTGATCTACTTATTATCGCAGAGACCTGATCAGTCATCGTCAACTGACCATCGAATAATACACCAAGATTTTTAATTGATTTTGATTGGTGTATCTTGATATCACCAATAGTAAGACAGACATCAGCGAACCGTTTGGTAAAATAATTAGTGTCCGCAATAAGAAACTGTCTTTTCTTCATCATAATAGTGAAAATGGAAAAGTAAATAATCATTACGATAATACCAAGGTCAAAGTAATTTGAAGGAAACTGCACTTATGTAAATTTAAATTATCCCTAACCCAAAAAACTCAAGATTTTCATATTTATTCAACTCTACACGAGATCTGACCATTTAGGACATATTTATTGTCCTTATGAGTGTTATGTTAACACATGGTAAATCCAATAGTTGTTAGGATTAATACCGAGATCAAAGGAAGTAATCACATAAAACTGTACTTATGGCATTTATACCACCCCTGACCAAAAACCTCAAGATTTCATATTTATTTTGAAATATGTGACTTTTGCCCACATGATGTAATACAGTAAATGGATCGCTTTTTTATGAACTTTATGTTACAACATGGTAAATTTAAATAATCTTCATAATGTTTCCATAAAGTTATTATTGCTATTAATATTGCCACACTCTGGCTGTTTTATTACCTACAGTATGGTTTAATTAAATGGGGATGAATGCATTACCATTTTGTAACAATACAACAGAACAAAGCTGTAGAAATATAGAAGCTATGCTTTGTATGAAATGTTTAGCATACTTTTTTATTTTTGATAAACCTAAAAAAAAAAACGATAGAATGGTGTCAGCCAAAAAAAGGATTTCTCACATTTGCCCTCAAATGACCCATTTGAAAGGTCCGATTTTTCGGGACTTTTTCTGTGACTTTTTATACATTAGACAGTAGAAGTAAAACATCTATAAAAACCTTCTTGGGTATTTATCTTCTTCCATTTTTAGTCCAATATTTGGTTTAATCCGCCATATTCATTATTATTCTCTTTATTCTTTGTCAATTGTTTTATATATGAAAGATAATGATTTTTTTAAAACTTGAACTTGAAAAGGACACGAGATTTAAACCAGTGCCAATGATATCGATAACCAGTATTTTTGTTTAATCTTCTCGGCTACTGTATTTATCTTCCTCCATTTTTAGTTCCATATATTTTTTTTTAAATCCACCATATTCCTTATTCTCATTATTTCATTGTACAATTGTTTTGTTTGATATGGAGGATGTTTTTTTATACTTGAACTTGAAAAGACCCGGGATTTGAACCAGTACCAATTATATACAAATCCTTTAGGTATTCTTTTTAGTTCCGTCCAGGAGCTATCCAACCACCCGTCTGCTGAAGTAATTTTTTTTATGACGGACAGAAAAGTGAGAGGGCGATGGATCGTTTTAAAACGCAGTGTTATTTTTATAGTCGTGAAAGGGGATGGAACAAAAAAAGTACAATCAACGAGAGTCACGTTTTAGACCACCAGTCGTGTCTTCTCGGGTGCATGCTGGTATATAAAGGAAGAAAGATAATTGTTTGTACGTTCCAGCAGCGACGTACCTCAACCGCCCACTTCGAGCACTTCTGAGTCTAACAGTTTCAGCATGTAATGGGTGACTTTCATGATCAATCACAGCACCCAAAAGAATTGCACTCTTTCAAGAGTGGAAATGTAGAACGGTGCAACTGATTTTACTTAAAACCACACTTTTAGAAGTAAATAGTCAAGTTCAAGTTCAATTAACTATTTCTTCCAAAAAGAAAATTCAACATCGATAACACAATTAAAATGACAAAAAAATGACATTAAAAAGATAAATACATTTGTAATTACCAAATCTTTTAAATATGAACCTGTGAAGTAAATATCATCACTTATTTACTGGAAAACAACAACAATAACAAGGTTGTGAAATAATTAACAAATATTAAATATTGTTAAAAAATTATACTATTAAAAATCCCTTGATAATTGATCCCTTATTTTAAAGCTTGGGAACGAGTAATGGTTTTAACAATAACTCAATTATCCATTTTTAATCTGTTTCATCTCCTTAGCTCTTCACTTTCTAACTAGGTAGCATTAATTGGTTTTGTTTACTTAGGTTACAGTATACTGATGGGCAGTGGCTTTGAACGGTGCAAACACAAATTATTTAGTAACAAATAACGATTTCAAAAAGATTAATACATTTACACCTGAACGCCCTATGGAATAGATAGAGCCAGAGCTCATCAAGATATGAGTACTTGTTTAGGTCAGCTGCCAGCTCACATTGCACACTTCCACAATTTTAGTCAACTGAACTAAATATTACAGTACTGATCTCTCTTCTTAAAATAAACATTTTAAAAATTGTATTTTTGTTTTGTAGATTCTTAATCGCAATGGATGCTACTGTAGTTGTTGCAGTGACCTGTACGATCTTTGTGGTGTTATTCGCTATCGTCGGGAATACTCTGATCATCACTTTGTTCTTCAAAGTTCCCAGTCTGCGAACCGTTTCCAATACACTGGTAACATTTATGGCATTCGTGGACCTTTTGGCTGCTCTTTTATATCCCATGCACACTTTAGTCGATATCAAAATTTGGTCAGACAATCCTGAATGCCTTTATGAGTATAATATCCATGCTGTCAATCGCTCATTCACTCATAATTCTGACACTGTCAATAGAACGTTTAATAGTCATCAGCAAACCAATGACTTACATGAGAATTGTAACTAAAAAGAGGTGCTACATTACTATCATTACTATCGCTACATTCTCAGCAGCAAATGCAATTCTTCCAGTAGTAACGCCGCTCGGAAACAAGCTACCACTTTCAGATGACTGCAGGTTGTCAACGGTGTTTCAAAAAGGATTCTATTTGTGGGTGTTCGCCAACTGGGTTCTTCCTATTCCCATTACAGTAGCCCTTTACGTAAAGGTGTTAGTTGTTGTACGACTCTACGTCAGAACTGCTGAGACATCCGCATTACCAACTCAACCGGGAGCTTCCCCGAATTTTAATCGCGAAGTTAAAACAGCTCTGTTGCTCTTCTCAATAGTTTTGTACTTCATCATTTCTTGGATCCCAACGATCGTGGTTATTTTAGTTACAGATGCTTCTGAAGCGAGCATCTGGTATATAATCACTCACTTCTTGAGCTATAGCAATAGTGTAGTCAGTCCAATAATTTATAGTTTTGGTAACAAGTTATATCGTCGGCATTTCATTTCTCTTTTAAGATCAAGACGTCTTAAGCCTGACCAGATTCAAAATAATACGCAAAATGACACGTTGCCGTATGCTTAATAACTTTGATTGAGTTGACTGATGTCATTTTTAATTATTCGTTCCATTTGTTATGTTATATAGCGCACGAGGATTTGAAGCGACTTTTAACGATTTCTCCTTCGACAAACTCATTCATACAGAGCCATAAATAGAGTTGCGACATTCCGTTCACAGGTTTTTAGAAGTCAAGTGGTGCAACTCCGACCATCTTTGAGTCTTAATGTTCTGTGCAAATTATATGAATTCAATACTATAATTATTATTTTCACAAATTTAGTAACATTCGTAATCATTATGATTACTTGGTAACCAATTCGTTTTAACCATAGATTTATTATTAGGGCTAGATGGTGAACTTCCACAGAATAGATAGCACAAAGTTCAATTCCGTGTAGACGCCTACTATTCTGGAATCCAGCCAATCAAATCGTGTTACGTTCTAAGGCTGTTGCTACGTCGAAATTGCGCACGCGCAATCTTTTATAAAAGTTCCAAATTTATCAATAAATGCAAGTAAATTTAATCCAAATCTATAGACATTGACAACATAAAATATGTGTGACAGATGTAAATAATTTTTGTAACAACAAAATGTTAAAAATACAATAATTGTAAAACAGTTATGATTATATAACTTACATGTTTGTGACAGAGGCTGAGAAATCAAAATAGTAGGCGCCTACATGGACTGCCATTTTTACAGTGTTAAGATCACCATCTAGCTATAATAATAAATCTATGAGTTACCCCCAACGAAGGTTACATAAATTATGATAATGAGGAGGTATTATTTTCACTGGTTACAATAACAAAAATTATACTATTATATTTGGATTTTGTATTGATACAGTAACGTAATGTGAAAGAGTGGGGTATTGTCACCTAAATATCTAGAGTAAGCCTTATTATACCGCAAAATAATACATTTTGCTTTTAATGTTATAAACATCTTTCATAGGCCTTTAGCAACAATATAATTTTTGTCGAAGTTCCATTTTAGAATGAACGTTCGCAAGGATAGAGATAACTGTCCTTTCATTTTGATACTAAATTGACTAAGCAAAATATACAGAAAATTGAGATCGGGTAGGAATTAACAAGTGGCCAACACCCTAAGTAAACAAAACGTGATTGGTGTGTATTTTTATCATGATGGCCTGTGAAATTATATCCAATAGGTACCGTCATACTGAATGTAACTTTCGCTGCCACGGCAACCGTAGCATTCCATTCGCAAACGGTTCTTGGCGCGCACTACAACAAACAACACAGTTTCCAATTATATCGATCACAACGTATTACGAATTTTGAACATCCAATTTCATTTTTTTTGTGTTTTCTCAGACAACCCAGTTAGGCTACTTCAAATTACTGTATTAAACATTTTGTTAAATAATGGTTGTTTGTAATGCATGAGTATAATTATTTTTAATTTTTAGAATATTCATAAACGCATTTTGTAATTAAAATATTTGTCAAATTAATGTACTTCATTTCATCACTAGCCAATGAGTAAATTAAACAGGCTGACATTGCAGGCCATATACCAAGGCAGTTCAAACAGTTAATAGAAGACGATTTACACCATGCCGTAATGCCTGATTGAACGTGGAATCTCATTTTCACGTTAGCAATATTGTATTACCAATTACAGACAGCTAATTAACCACGATGCGCTCGCGGTACAATCGCGGTTCACACGCGAGGGAATGGTAAAGGATTTCAAAGCAGTACTGTACTTATGATTTACATAAAAATTCAAATTTAAATACAGTCGAGTTCACCAACAAAGAAGTTAAGCAGGAACTCCAACTTTAGAAAATGACTAAATAGCTTGAATTAACTGCCACATTTGGAGTGGCGCTGTAGCTTGGTGGTTAGCATGCTTGCCTTCCAATCCCGTGGTCCTGGGATCGAACCTGGCTGAACGCTATGTTGGTTTACACGACTTAACAACGCCACTCCCCAAGCCTCATAATGAGATTTGGTTTAGAAAGCATAGCGTAGTTCTCATCCTAGTGGCGAGTTAACTTGCTGTTGGATGTGACACGAAATAAAAAATACTATTGTCATTAAAAAAAGTTTTTTTAGAATTTCTGGTGCGGGCGTTGACGCTTAACAAGCATATTGTTTTATTTGTCGCTCCATAATATTTTTATTCCCCAGAATGTCTAGAACCATTGGGTATGGAATCTGGCGATATCGTTGATGGTCAGATAACTGCATCATCTGTATATGATTCATATCACAAACCAAGTTGCAGCCGATTAAAGTCAGAGTCATCACCAAGTTGTGTAGCGGCCTGGTGTAGTGACTCTGAAAATCCTCCAAATGTATGGTATCAAATCAGTCTATTGGTTGAACACAACATTACTGCTCTTCATACGCAAGGTAAGAAAATGAAAATTCAGACAATAAAGGGGAATCTTAGGGGTTTAAATTTCTATGGATAAAATTTAGCAGCCTCACTAATGAAAATTCACAACATTTTAACAATGTCATAATGCTGTAAAACATGTTGCAATGTTAGTCCAATTAAAAGGGTCTACTACTCAAATTGCACAAGATCCAGCAATGTTGGATTAGGAAGGCCTTGCCAAGACCAGGTGTGAGATTAATAATAATAATGATGGTGATGGTGATGGTGATGATGATGATGATGATGGTGATGGTGGGTGGCGGTGACGATGATGATGACATTGGCGATGTTGATGGTGGTGATGGTGAATGGCGGTGGCGGTATCAGTGACGATGACGATGTTGATGGTGATGGTGGTGATGGTGATGGTAATGATAATAATAATGATAATATTGAAGAGTCTCATCTATGCAGCTTAATTGATCAAATTATTAAATTTTTACTGTTTTTCTGCATAAAAATTTAAGCATAGCCTACATACCTAAGCTTTCAACCTGGTCTCAGGTCTTCGTCAGAGTGATGTTAAACGCATTGACGTCACTTCCTCGGACATGCATTACGCATGCCCGAGAGAAGATTGTCCCAGATTTCTGGAAGTTGGTTGGAAGCTACACACACTGACCAATACCTGGCCTTTTCATCGAATCACACATTAGACCAAAAATTGGGGGTGGTCAGCTCCCTCCTTTATCGAGCAGAAACCGTCGTGACTGAACCTGAGGAAAGGGAGAAGGAAGTGGAGCACGTCTTCAAGGCACTCGGTACATGTGGCTATCCAAGATGGACCCTTGACAAGGCCAAATCGAAATCTAAATCAACGACTACTGCCCCCTCCAGTGAGGTTATGACCAAAAAAAACCGGTCACACACATCACACTACCGTATGTTTCAAATGTATCGGAAGATCTCCGCCGTATATTTAGGAATTATGGGGTACAAATGCACTCAAAACCCACCAATACTCTCCGTCAGAGGTTGGTTAGGCCTAATTAAAATCCAACCCCCCTAAAGAACAGCATGGACCAGTGTACCTGATTTAGTGTGAAGGTGGAGATAATGACCCATGATGCATCCTAGGTGGGTGAAACCGAACGATCACTCAAAGCTCGGATCATGGAACACCGCAGACCCAGCTGCACTTCTTCAGAAGTGTCACAACACATCCACCGACATCACGTTGGACATTCTTTTGATATGGACAATGTGAGTATTATTGATCAAGACTCTGATTGGTTCAGACGGGGCGTGAAGGAGTTAATTCACATCAGGACAATGAAACCCGCACTCAACAGAGACGGCGGCCGCTAACTGTCCGAAATCTGGGACAACTCTCTCTCGGGCATGTCCGAGGAGGTGACTTCAGTGTGTTTACCATCACTCTGACGAAGACCTGAGACCAGGTTGAAAGCTTAGGTATGTAAGCCTAAATGTTTATGCAGAAAAAAAAGTCAAAATCTTATTATTTGAATAATGATAATAATAATGAAATTGATAATAATAATAATGATAATAATAATAATAGTAAAAATAGTAATAAGATTTATTGAGTGCATATCTCCAATAAAGTGCTCAAGGAGCTTGTGAAAACCGTGACAGATCTTATCCTTTAAATCTAAGGCTACCAGAAAAATGACCAAAACCCACATCACTGCTTCCGTTTACCAGCAATTTAAGGTGCAAAGACTGGCTAGTACATAACTCACAGGTGTTCTTAGTTTTGTGGGCACCTAACTAAACAAATTAAAGAACCAAAATTAAATTTTAATTTCAATAAAAACTTGAGGCAATACAAGCACGAGTCCAGGGCCCAGAAACTTTTCCATATAGATGCTCTCTGGTACACTCTTACTGCTACACAGATGTGCAAAAGGTGATTTTGTTCGGGTGCAAATATTATTCTGCCAGGTGAAAAGGAAGAGCGACTTCTTGGATCTGCACCTTCTTAGAATAGGGCAATTGAAAGTTTTGAAAGAGTCATTTGTGTTGTAAAATAAAATAAAATTATAACTCACATGGAATATTAGTTGAATTAGATGAATATAGATAGTGTCATCTTTGATATGGTTGTTCTAATATGGACTATGTCTGAAATAAATATTGAACTTTGCCTGACTTTTATAATGCTTCTGCCGGCCCAGAAGACATAAGCAGAAATGTCATCCACCTGTCTCAAACCTGGGCCTTGTCACACACAGGTTTATAATTACTCACCCCTGTGCCAACCCATCCTTTAATTTGACTATTGGAAGAGTTGTACAACTTAAAATAAAGATAAATAATGGTATCTTTAGTTTTGTGAAGCAGGATGGTGAACAGTCGTTACTGTTACTATTACTTCCTTCCCACTATTACAGTACTATTACTATTAGTATCACTATCACTTTATCACTATTACTATCACTATCACTATTACTATTAGTATCACTACACTCTAACACTATTACTATCACTATCACTATCAATATAACTATCACTATTACTATCACTATTACTATCACTATCAATATATCATTATCACTCTCACTATTACTCTATCACAATTACCATCACTATTACTATAACTATCACTATCACTATTACTATCACTATCACTCTATCACAATTACCATCACTATCACTCTGTCACTATCTATTACTATTACTACAGTATTATTACTATTACTGTACTATTACTATTAGTATCACTATTGCTATTACAGTATTATACTGTACTATTACTTTACTATTACAGTCTTATTGCTATTATTGTACTTCTAACTAAATTACAATTACTATTACATTATTATTAATCTTACTGTACTATTACTATTACAGTACTATTACACTATTACACTATTACTATTTCTATTTCTATTTCTATTACTATTGCTAATACTAATACTATTACTATTACTATTGTACTATTAATCTTACTGTACTATTACTATTACAGTACTATTACTATTACACTATTACACTATTACTATTACAGTACTATTACTATTTCCATTACTATTGCTAATACTAATACTATTACTAATACTATTACTATTACTATTGTACTATTAATCTTACTGTACTATTACTATTACTATTATAGTACTATTACTATTACTCCATTACTATTACAGTACTATTACTATTTCTATTACTATTGCTAATACTAATACTATTACTAATACTATTGCTACTACTTTTACCATTACTATTGTACTATTACTATTACTAATACTACTACTATTACAATTACTATTACTATTACTGTTACTATTACTATTGTACTATTACTATTGTACTATTACAATTGTACTATTACTGTTACTATTACTATTAATAATACTGTTTTGATTTTTCGGTGTTGTGAGACACCAAGGATAACCCACGAAAGTCTGAAGACTTATTTTCAGTGGGGTCCTTCTTGTGGACAGTACACCGGGAGGCAATGAGCACGCTATCGTGACAAGATTCAATATTTCAACATAAATTATGTCATCAACAGGAATGCTAGGATGTATTATGTGTTTTCGTACATATAATCCATGTTTTACATGAAACCAACAGCTTAATGTCTCATCTGAAAGACTGTGTGCTATAAACTTGTATTTTGGCCCAGCCCAAACACAAGAGTGGTGTTCGATGGAACCGTGAACCAGCAAGTCTGTGGTTCAGTGCACAGAAAAGTGATTACACCAGGTTTAACTGAGCTAACATAGGCCTATTTTAATTCACCCTCTGTTTCTGTTTTCAAACATCGTTTAAAAACTTACCTATTTAGTTCCTTCTGATTCTTTTTTCCTTTCACTTGAAGCGCATAGAGACTTTAGTATTTTGCACTATATAAATGTTTAACCATTAGCCATTAATTCTTGATGTTATCATATACTGCATTAATACATTTAAGGTTTACATTATTCAAAATCTAATTCTAAATGTATTATATGCATGTATAATTTAAGTGTAATTTTATAAATGCCTATTACTACTATTACTATTACTATTAAACTATCCATTACCAAGGCTGTAGCCAGCATGATGCAGATGAGGTGATCGCCTCGTCTGATATTTTCAAATTTGGTTTTTCCCCTGAAATATTTTTATATAATATATATTGGCCCTGTGTGCCACCTAGGCCCCACCGTCGCTTCATCTGTATTTCTCTTCTGATTACGGCCCTGATTACTATTACTATTACTAATTAGTATTATTATTGACAGGTCAATTGACCATTTACCTGTTTCTTATTAATTTAAGTTATACTATGAATATTGTGATATTATGATTGGTGATTGTATGTTAATTAATAATTATTTTTAAAAACCAGGTAGAGGTGATTATGATCAATGGATAACAGCATATACGATAAGCTACATTAAAGTGAATGAAACCGGAGAAACATTTATCTCTGAGGGTGAAGGCATTCCAAAGGTATGATTTTGAAACTAGTATACACCCTACAACTATTAATATTCACATTTCGGCCCAAGCACGATGGTGCTGAAATGAGTGTTATTTTCTTCCTACCTCGCGCTAAATTTGAACGTTTTTTTAATGTGTAAGAGTGTCGTTTCAAGAATCTTTAAGTGCAATATTATAAAATGTTCGTAGTGCCTACCTCGGCCATGACCATGACGGGGTTGATGTAGGTTAAACCACGCTCCTGCCTACCCCTAAATGTGTTAGGATCCACTCCTGCCCAAGGAACCCCCTTCAAACAATCCTGGTTATGGGCTTGAGAGGTGCCACATTAAAAAGTTTAAAGGGCATTCCTTCCAAAATCCACCAAAATTTGTAAATTTGCCATATATTATTTTAGAAATAATAAACATGTTTATTTACCTGTGTAATTTTTTTATGTTTTTAGCATAGTAAAATAAACATGGTAGATCAGTATTTTATTTATAAATTTGAATACAAAATAGTGACATCTAAAATATTTTAATTTTTTGTTGACAATGCAGAATTTTGGAAGAAATGGGCCTTAAGTGGAATTAAAAAAAATCTATTGTACTAGTACAGCATTTTACCACATTGGATAAAAGGGTTATTTTCAGACACTAAATTTAAATGAATAGTAAACAAGCAATCGTAATTGCCGATTACATCCTCGCCTATGTTTTTCTATCCAACATGCCATCTGAAATCTGTTACTGTAAACTGTATGCACATTTAGATGGCCCACATGCCAAATACACATTTTTTTTTTATAAGAACACACTTTATAAGAACAATGAGGCTCAGATTGCTAAAACAAAATAAAAATAGAAACAAATTGAGGCTGAGAAAAATTAAAACTTGATTTTTTTGTATTAAAGGGAACCTAAAAAACAAAACAAAAAAATCAAGCTCATCACATACTGTTTTCAAAAGGTTATATATCTACTCCAATAATGTTATCAGATGTACATTAATATAATCAGAAGTTCCATCAGGGAATGACACAATTCCAGCCCAGCTTTTCTGTAATAGAATACATAAATTCCCCTTGAAACAGGCATACACATAGACAGACCCTTATACAGCACAGTTTAGGTCTATCCATACAAAAGTAGTAATTTTTTACCTTTCAATGTTATAAAACAATAACAAAATAACATTTTGAGCCATGATAATAGCTAAGAAATAAGAACACTGAGCCTGGGCACAATTTTACTATAAAAGGGTAATAATTCTTGCACTGGTGATAATTAATGACCGACTTCAAGACACAGAATAAATTAAATCACTTTATAGCCTATACTGTTCATGGGGTGAACAACGGTTTTCTTTATGGAATGTGCTATTTTTAGATTGAGCGAGTCACTTTTCACATTATTCTGTTATCAAAATACTGTGTCTCAATATTAATAGAGGGCAGTAGACACAAAATCAAATAGATTAGAATCCAGAAGTTATATGGTAAGGTGGAACAGCAAGGGAGGACATAGATACGGTTGATTCTGATATTCTCTAAAAAATTGAAGTAATCGGCCCAATAGTTTTGAGATATGGGCGTAGACGGACATAAAAACAGACAGACAGACACACAGACGGAGCTCATTGCAACCCTCTTCCCACTTTCAGTGGAGCGAGGGTAAAAATATCTTTTGAATACTGTAACACTATTTGCATTTATTCTTTGCATACTGTACATGTATGATAAAAGTGGCTTGTATTTTGTGTATTATTATAGATTTTTGAAGGTAACAGAAATCAGGACACAAGAAAAATTCATTTTTTCAATCCTGTAATACATGGAGTGGCTATCAGGATCTATTACAAGGACTGGGCTAAACATGCCTGTTTACGTGCAGAAGTTTTCGGCTGTAGAACAGGTACGACGTTTTGTGCTAAAAGAATTAAGCCGGCCGCACACGGTGCGATTGCGATTTATGTCTACAATACGATAAGTTAAGAATTAACCTAGGGTTTCTTGGAAAATCTTTGCTTATTGTAACTTAGACTAACGTACGTCAAAAACCTCGCACATTGTAGGATCATCTGCGTAGGTTTCTGAGTTGTAGCGAAAGTTTCGAGATTTGTTTTCTGGGTACAATTTTCAGGGTATGTTATCAGACTTGGAAGTTTCTAAGATCGTCTACGATACGAGACGTAAGTCTACGTTTTTTTCGCACACGACACGATACCACACGTCTACGTATGTTTGCTTGTACGTACGGTGTTTTTTTAACATGCTGAAAACTCTGTGATACGTCAAGTTGACGTAGGTGTCTTCTTTTTACCTATGTTAACGTATCGTAGACACTCTCACTCTATACGAAATTGCAGGATTATTCATGATACGTTAAGTTAACTTGTCGTAACTTAGAGAATCGCACCGTGAGCGGCCGGCTTTACTATCTCAATGAGCTTCGGCCTAAACCGTACCATCCTTCTATATTATGTCATGTACTTATCTAAGAACCTAGCATACAAACAAATTTCTGACCACTTATTTCTTCTGTACTCACAAGTACAGTATGTGATTGTGTAAAATGGCTGACTTGTAACCACAAATGGAATTCGCGCATGTCCCCTTTTTGACTACAGTATAAAACAAGTATTTTTTTACTACAAGTTCCCCACCATTCACTATTTTCTTTTAAAACTCACTTTTGTTGTTACAGTTGGGTGTGTAAAATGGTTTACTTGTAACTTGAAATGAAATTTGTTCATGGGTTCAATTCCCCTTCGACTTTTAAAATTTATTACAGTGATCTTTGTTGGTTTGGGCCGCTGGATGAATTTCACATCGAGGAAACTGAAAGAAGTTAAAAAATGTAACTTCAAGAAAACAATCGTCCCAGCTCAGTTGGTACATCTGAGGTTGCCCAACGCATTCACATAGAATCTCAAGACCATGTACATTGATTTTGGGGCTGTTAAAGTCATCGACAGAGTACCTAGATATTTCGAACATGGGGTAAAGGATACCATTCATATTTGGGTGAACCAAACAATTTTGAATGGAGACTGAGGCAGGTACATACCCATCAACACTTGGGATGTCCTTTACGGTCACATGTCCCAAAGACACTTGACTGTGAAACACAGGTGACAGTTTGCATCTATCAGCTAAATAAGATAGATGTTTCTGTCAGAAATTTCCGTAAAGTGAAATTTTTTCTATGGGTTAGTTAAGTTTAATCTCAACATAACAATATTCAAGTCTACTTAAAGGCCCATTCCCTCCAAATTAAAAAAAAACATTCTAAATTCTACTATATTGTAGCGTAGGGGATTTCCCAAACGATTAACAAATGGTACTGGGTCTGGACAATAGCGTTCCGGCTCCACGACAAGACATTCCATTTAGTATTGATGAAGAAAGTCACTCTAATGGTGGTAGAGTGGCCCCGAAACCAGACTAAACTTTGACTTGAGTGGATACATAGATTGAAAAATATTAAAGATAGTGGAACAATGTATACTGTATTATTAATCATTAAAATATTTCACAGTTAAGGATTGTATTTATGGTTGACGGTTATGATTGATAGTGATTGTAGTTAAGTCTAGTACTATTAAATTAAAAATATTAAATTATTATAATATTATCATTAATATTAGTATTCAATAATAAAAAGAAAGTAAACGATAGATAGAAAGAAAAAAAGAAAAGAAAAAATGGAACGGCATTCCAAAAAATTCAGTGATTAAATACTGTATCATTGTAAAATAATTATAGAAAATGTTGGCGTTTATAATCAGGGGTCATGACGTCTGCCCGTCACGTTTCAAATTCACTTGACTGTATTTTATTCAAATTTATAAATATAATACTGATCCCTCATATTTATATCATTTTATTACTACGTTATAATAATAATAATAATAATTTTGTTCTTATAAAGCACCCTACACAGGCGTCTCAGAGTGCTGTTTGAGATTCAATTGTTATACTGATGAAAAGCTGCTTTAAGCTGGATTTTGAATACAGCTAAAGATGTTAAATTCCGAATGGGTAAAGGTAGCCCATTCCAAAGCAGTGGAG
>JAOTQE010063010.1:5583-18263 GCA_025631205.1 Nesometra sesokonis
AGAGGCCCTGGGTTAACTATAGAGGCCCTGGGTTAACTATAGAGGCCCTGGGTTAACTATAGAGGCCCTGGGTTAACTATAGAGGCCCTGGGTTAACCATGTTAATCCACGGATCCTGCGAGAGTCGTTTGTAGCTTAGCTGGCCAAACTATTGGTAGTCCTAGTGTTTTATTACTCTAAATTGCTAGTGCCCAGTTCAAATACAGTTGAACCTCCCGTAAGCGGACATCCTCGGGTCTGGAAAAAGTGTCCACTTACGGGAGGTGTCCGCTTACGAGAATTTCGGCCGATAGAGGGCCAAAATTTGTAAAATTATGTATACGTCCTTATTTCTCACATTTAACGGCTTTCTCAACACAATTAGCATCTTTCAAGATAAAGTACACTAATCACCACTATGAGTCTGCTTCAGACTTTTGGGGTTATCCTTGGCTTCCAGCAAAACCGAATAACCGAATCAGCAGCACGGTTTGACCAATGTTACTGATGGTTTATGGTAAAAAACCATTGTGATTGCAGTTTTTAGTAAGTTGGTTGTCAGCCAAGAATGGAAAATATATCTGAGGAATAGATCCTGGAATGGGTCATGCTAACAATACCAGTAATTGTGCCAATAAAAACAAGACTCAAGACTCGGATGAGAACTGAACTTCCTATTAAGCCAGGCACTCACTGCGTCGTGCGACGGCTGTACGACGGTCACACGACTAAACCGTCACTCCCTGTGTGTGTGGGTGTGTGTTTCCAGACACGATGACCGTCTTCTATGACCGTCTTTTAGTGACTTTTCATGTTGAATCACCAAAAGAAACCGTCGGCCAAAGAGTAGAAGACTGCCATCGCGTCTGGAAACCGCATACGGAGAATGATGGTTTAGTCGTACGACTGTCGGACGACGTAGTGAATACCTGGCCTTAACATTATACATTGATTGGTGGGACCAGCATTTTTTTTAAGGAGGGAGCAATTTCAATGACCTAGGAGAAATCCCCTTGTAAAATTTAAATATGTACCATGATATCTTCTCCCAAACGGTGAAGAAATATTCCCAGTAAAAGAACAGGAAAACTGTTAACATCGGAAAGCCGCACCATGTCAAAGCACTATGCAACATTGTGTACAGTGTGTGATGTCATATGAAACCTCACTCATTCCATAAACATTTAACATTAAATGGATAAATCCTTTTTAATTCATGGAAGGTGGAAGGATTTACTGATTTGTATGGCAAGAGATTCCAAATTAACATCAGGGTCACAATGGTTGAGAGTTCGGTTTCTAAAATATTTACAATTTACACCTCTAGATGCTCACAAATTAAAATCTCATTCATTCATGGTTAGATCTATGAATTTAAAAGAGTGCAGAGGCGGCCTACATTTTTTCCCTATACCTACCTCTCTCACACCATGTTCGGGCTTGCGTGATAAAATTTTATTTTTTTGACATTTTAGATTCTCGGAAATGGCACTCTTTAACAGTACAAAATTAACGAAATTGTAACCACAATAACACTGCAAATTATTGGTACGGAAACTGCCATACCTTCCATATGCTTTACGCTGCCCCTGATATTTACTAAATATTTTTGACTAGAGGAACAGAACTACAAACTTTTAATTACTTACCATGGATATATTGCACTTGTTCTCCGTTGCCTACTGGGAATGCCTCCCCTGCTTTTATGTGGATATAAAATTCATACTTCTGATCCGGGACCTGACCTCCGCCATCATCTTGACCCATATCTGACAGCTGACCCTGGGTCATGTCCGTCGTTTGACAATCCTGCGCAACAAATTCTTGAGATATATGGGAATTAATATAGTCCTGTTGAGTTAGGTATGAACCATGTGGGACGAACTGTCTTGGGGGTTCGAATTGAGTTGTAAACGCTTGACCTGTGTACTCGGTTTGACAATACTCCCCCGTTTGACAGGTCATCTCGCCAGTCTGTGTCGTATAATCCTGATTTAAAGGTCCATTTACATATTGTCCGTTTTGTTCTTGTCCATTTGAGCACGTTTCTTGAGTGCAAATTTTCGTTCCATTTTCAAGAATAATACCTTTTTGCGTCTTCATGTCGTCTGTTCCGTTTGTATTAATATCCATTGCGGGGATGTCCCCGTTTAATAATATCGCCGGAGCTTTGTCTTTGTTGCAGTTCTGGTCAGTCGTACTGACTGTTGAGTTGTTGGTTATTGTTTTTGAAGTGGACATGGCACTGCCTTCTTGATTAACTACAAAAAAGAAATAAAAAAAAAATTATTTTAATTGTTTTATTTCAAGTTGCATGAAACAGCAGATTTTCTCACCATGACAGAACTGTGTCGTGCTTTCTAAGCCAAGTTTCATTACGAGGCTTAGAGAATAGCACTCTAATAAAACAAAACTGTTAAAAAGAAAAAAATTGTTCAATGTCCAAGCTTGAACTTAGGACTCGAAGGCAAGCATCAAACCACAGTACCACCCTCCAAATGTAAGATTACACACTGCATTAAAAAACTCCACAAACAGCATAACTGATTTCCTAATAAGGTAAAATTTTGAATTTTAAAATAAATAACAAGAATTGTTAATACTCCCCAATATTAACAAACTTTCTCCTCTGTCCCCACCTCTACAGATTGTCAACAATTCATTTCTCCCTCTTCTCTCCCCTGGGACAAGTAGATATAGACAGTCCACCTTTCTCCTCCCCCTGAAATAACTAGATATAGACAGTTCACCTTTTCCCTCCCCTGGGATAACTATTTGTAGACAGGTCATTCTTTTACTTTCTCCTAGGTCAAATATTCATAAACAAAATTAACTGTGAAACATAAACTAATCCATAACAATACTACTGTCTGAAATAGGCTATAGAAAGAAACAAAGACCATAGTAATTAGAATATAATTTAATAAACACCTAATACTGCGATCATCGTCACCGACAGTTACTCGTAAAATGAAACGTAAATTATCCTGCTCATAACATAACTAAATTTCTACTCTAAAAATAACTTTGTGATAATGCTCGCCCACTCAATAACAATAACAATGCGCATTACCACTGAAAACCACAGATAAATGTACGGTAAGCATAAAGAACATTACACATTAATATAGCAACATGAAAACAAACAGATCATGTTGTTACCTCATACCATCAATTGAAAGTATCAGCATTGCCTTCCTTCCCATTACAAACCAGCTCAATTTTCAAGATTTCTTAATTAGGGGATTTCCCTATGACATCATCGTTATCAGCTATCTTTTTTTTTCCTATTCTCTGTTTAGGACCTCGATCAATATACTCAGCACTTAACTTGCATACACGAATTACAAAGCATAATAATAGGAATGCATACCACAAGGCCTATATCAATAACACTGGCGACCGTCAGTATGCTTCCAGCTAGCGATCGCAGTGTGTGTTCAAAGGGCTGGGTTATTCGTAGTCCCAGTGTGTGCTCTCATGGCCTGGTATATTTGTGAATTCTCAATTACTGAGGGGAGTGTTATGTGTAATAGACTTCGAGGTCAGAAGCAGCTGTACTGTGGATGTATCGTGAATGACTAGTCTAGAAGTCAGGAGAATCTCATTCCATAGATAATTCAAGGATTTCTCTCAACAGGAAGCTTGTGCAAAATCACTTATTCTTGATTTAATATTTAATATAACAAATATTAATTTCAAAAGTCATATAGATGGCTGGGACTCTATAGGGCTGAATATTTTAAATTAAAGACAGAATTATTTAGAATACTAAAAATAAAAAATACTGTACTATTTTTAAGACACCTTAGCTTACAAACACCACAAGTGCTTAAGAGAAAGTTGTATTTATAATACACACATAATACAATAATTAACGCATGATAATTAACACCCATTAACTATATTAATAACATCCACATACTATATTTCATTCTACTATTTAAGTATTGATTGTGACTTAAATCTTTTATTTTTCATCAAATTTTCTAAAACAAAAAATAACTATCAAAGCTTCGTCATATTTATGTAATCTAACTAATTATGAAACTGTATCATTCAGTATTTTAATGTTTTTAGTTATACAGTAATTTAATTGTTTAATCCCTATCTTATCTCATTTATTTAAGCATAAGATAGGGTCTTGTGGAAGAATACTATTTTAGTGAACAAGTTCTCATTATTATTATTATCATTACTATCATTATCATTATTTAAAGTAAAAAGGATGCTTGTGCAAAATACCTTATTTTGATTTAACATTTAATGTAACAGATATTAATTTCCAAAAAAACATCAAGATGATTGGGACGGAATAGGCCTACACACTTAAAAAATGGATTATTTAAAAAACTGAATATAAATGTATAGAATGTTTAAGATGCCTTATCCCCATAACAAACTGAGACAGAATCCTGAGTGGAAAAGGGGATTAGGTCAATTGTATTTACTTATTTACCAAGGGTTATTGATTATTTTATGATTCATGATCTGTTTTCATAAGTATTGGCTGCATTATTTTTTGTATTAAAAAATAATTTTCATATAAATGTGTTACCCATTAATGTGTTTTTATACAAAGGCTAGCCATTATACTTTTTGAATGGACAAAAATGGTACAGTATATACTGAGTTATCACAATGGAAATGTAATTATATTGCTATTGTGTAGCCTATTCAATTCTACACTCATTAGGCCTGTCCTTGAGCATATCCTGTAATCAGTATATGTAAAAAATTCTCCCTCCACAGGGGAGCTGAATATTTAGGGGATAGCGCCAAACTTTTTTTCCACTAGGCACTATATCTCAGTTTTCCTATGGTACAAACAACAGTACTTGAAGAGAACGGATATTTATATTACACAACTATAATCATTAACAATTCACTTCAAACCAATGTGAAAATTAAAATTCATTTGAAGTAGAATGCTTGTTAAAAATCACATACACTTGATTTCAAGTAACAAATATATTAATTCATAAAGATGGCTAGGAGTTAAAGATGGAATTATTCAAAGAACCTAAAAATAAATTTAAATGTAAAAACAAAACAGTCTATGAATAGAAGGCTATAAACTATAAATATCTTTCAATTTAAGTAAGTTTTGTTTTTAAAACAAAACAGTGCATGAAGAAGGATATTTATAATACCTAAAAAATTAAAACAATTTGCATTGGGATAATTAAAACTAAAAAAAAAAACACAAATAAGTACAATAATTAAAAATATAAATTAGTATAATCAATCAGAAGCGAAAAAAAAAACCAAAAAATAAACAAAAAAACAAAACCACAAATACTACAATAATAAAAACAAAACATAAAAATAAAGTACTCAAGAGATTTTTAAAGGGCATTCCAGTACCTAAAAATAAATACTATTAGTTAATTATGTTCATAACAATAGCATTCAGAATAAAATTTGCACGGAATCATCAATAATAAAAACACTGTACTTGCGGAAATTAAGGATTTTCAAAGGGCATTTTAGACCAAGAAATAAATAATTTACAATAAATAAATAATTTGTTATTTTAATAACGCAAATATTAGCGTTATATTGCCGCAATATTTTTTAATAGTGTTTTAAGTATTTTTATCGTTTAAACGTATACAATATATCTTTCATCTAATCTCATCTTTTCATATTATAAGTTGTTTTAAAGTCGTTTTCACCTGTTCATTCCTATTTTAAATATGTCATTGTATTTGTTATGGTTTTAATTGTTTTGTTTAAACTGTCATGTTATTTTTGTGAATGCACCGTTATCATGTGCCACTGATTCAAAATAGAAGTTTCCAAGAAAAATTATTATTATTATTACAATCATTAATAAAAAAAGACCAAAATAGTAAACAAAAATGCAAACTTTAAAAGATTAAAATCCAAATATGGAAAATATATTACGTGGTATACATTATTATACTGTAGTTCTTTTATTTTATAACCAAAATTCACAGAACACATTTTTTTTATAAGAACATACTTTACAAGAACAATGAGACAGAAATTGCTCAAAATTAAGAAAAAATAAAAACAAACTGAGGATCAGAAAAGATTTAAAAGATTGAAATGAAGAAATCAAGCTCATCACATCCTGATTATCATGAGGAAACGCCACAAAATACCAAGTCAAGATTTTTCTGAAACACTTGATTTCTCCCTCAAACCAATCATTCACAGAACCCTTATACAGCACAGTGTTGGCCTATCTGTACAATACAGTAATATGATATAATGCATACTCCAGGCAATGAGATACATGCCATCGTGACAGGATTCAATATTTTGACATAAATTATGTCATCATCAGGAATGCATTGGTACTTTTCTATTTCTAAAAAGTACAATGCAAAATAAGAGCAAAATCACAACATTTTGAGCCTGAAATTGGCAAAACATATCTCTGGCCCTGGACAAAATTTTAATGGTTCTTTAAAAAAAAAACGGGTAGTAACACATAGTTTCTTGACTTGTAATTACAAAGTTATTTTTCAAGATCATTCTCATATTGAAGAGAAAATGTATAAAATTTCACAAACATTAAAGGTCAAATTATTGACGATGATGTCATCGTAAGAAACATGCTTAAATGCTTCAGATATAATTTCATGTTTGTAAACATTAATGTTGAAGAGCAGTGACGTTGCTAGCTAATAGTCCAATGTTAACGTATCGACATGCAATTATGTTGGTGTTATTCTAATTCAACCATGTATAGGAATACAGCATTGCCTTATTGCACAATATTAAAATATGGCAGAGCCAGGCCAAAGGAGGCATAAGCTGCAAAGCTAGTTTTCTGCAATAGACAGAAATAAAAAATGGTATATTTTTTTGAAATTTTATTTTACTTCAAAAGCATAGTCATCAACTGTTATACTACATTAACAATTTTTAGATTTATGATTTAAAAAACAAATGTTAAAAAACCAATATTAAAATCTCCCTGCTAAGTCAATGTATACTGATAAGTAATTTCCAAATAGAGTTTTCTCAAAACATTTCAAATTTTCAAACTTTGATTGTTCATAACTTCGCAAGGAAACATCATATGAAAGTTTTTTTTGCATGTTAAAGATAATAATGCATAGTTTCATAATCTATAAATAACCCAATTTTTTAATTTTGACTTGCCTCTTCTGGCTTGGCTTTGCCACAAATGCCATCAGTGCATTTTTGCTTAAGACTATTTCCAACGACTGTATGTCATATTTTAAATTTATATAATAATTTTTAATATTTTTAGATGAAGTCTTTTAAAGAAGTGTTTTTTCAAGTAACTATTATTTTTACAAATAAAACAGAAGATTAATACTTTATAAAACATACCATATAATTATGTGTAAACAAAGGACAGAGATCTCATCTTTGGCAGTCAAAGTGGTAACACTTTTTTAACCATAAGATATAATTAATAAATCAAAGTCCAATCCAGCTTTTTTTAAAATGTGGATGCCTTCTTAAGACGGCTACTCACTGCGTTGTGCGACGGTCGTACAAATAAATTGTCACTTTCTGCGTGTGTGGTTGCCTGATGCGTAGACAGTCTTCTACTCGTCGACGTTTTTTTTTTAGTGATTCAACAGAGAAATCACAAAAAACCGTCGGCTGACGAGTAGAAAGCTGTCATCGTGTCTGGCAACCACACACGCAGTGAGCGACGGTTTAGTCATGTGACCGTCGTACGACCGTCACATGACGTAGTGAGTGCCCGGCTTTATAATTGCGTAGAATTTACATTGGTGAGTTACTGGAATACAGTTTATACAAAAACCAAGTTCAGGGCTCAATTTTTTTACTAGCCCAGCGTACAATGGCTAGTGAAAACTGCACCGGGCTAGTGAATTTTCATTTTTACTAACCTAGTTGACTTGTGAATACAAGTGTCAAGCAGTCACTTTTACACATTGTACATTAAGTTGCCACAGACATGGGTTATTTGAATTACTTGTGAGCAAGTGAAATGTAAAGTCAACTTTCCCAGTGGACTAGTAAAAAAAAATCAAGGCCTGCAAGTTAGATAAAAAACATCTATGTTGTTGTACATTGAGCAAACGTTGATAGCTGCTAACAACTACTATAAATATTATTACTACTATTACATCATGACTGTGACACAATTACACAATTAATAAAGTGTCTTAACAATGCGCAAATCGGAAATTATCAACTCGATAGCGAAACAATAAGATATCTGCGGTTGTCACACTAATTGACCATTCATTGATTGACCTCAAATAACCTATTAACAACGCTGGTGTTATATTTCATGGTTGACTGATTACCTTCCAAGAACATGAGCTATTTATAGTAACAAAGGTAAAATCCATAATGTGCTAGCAGTATGTGGCGTAGTATAGGTTGCAATACTTAAATCTGCTTCCTGCCATTTTCAATAATTGTAATGCTTCTGCAGCTCCAAAATCCTAAATTTAAATTTGCCAACTTTTCTGAAATATTTTAAAATAAAATAATATAAACATATATCTAGAAAAAGGATACCTTTCGGAACAATTACTCTGCACTTGATTTCGTTGTGAACAGGTTTCGGCCATATCTCACGGCTATGATTCACCACTACGATGGCGCCCTCTGTTGATAAACATTTATCTATTAATTGTTTACATTCAGTTTATAATAATTATATTAATTATAATCAATCTTTAAGCGTTAACCATGAATAAATTTCAGAGGAAGGGAAATATTTGTTTTTCATTCGGAGATTAATTATGCTGGCACTCCCGCCCACTCTTAAAATGATCCACCCACCCTAAAGTTTATTTGAAGTCTCTGATTAAGATAAAAATACTGTTTTTAATCATTTTACTATTCAGTCTTACATTGTTGCTACCCACCTAATTACATCCCTATCATTTTTTTCCTTATTGCAGTATTTTTGTAAGAATTAATTAAGATAGTCAATTATATCATCTTTAACCATTAGATCAAGATGACTTTATTTTGACCACAAGTTTTGTTAATGATTTTTGAAGAAAACAATTGCCTTATGATGTAAATTTAACACATTTTACCAAAGCTAGCTAATTGAAACCTAAACATACAATATACGTTCATTAAACACCCTTAAAAGAAAAAAAAATCGGGTGGTAGGAAGTCAGGGTAGGGTGATGTTTCTTAACAAGTATATTTTTCCATGGCCTAATTAAACAATATAAAAGCCCAAAAATGTCAGTCATGAAATAAAAAATAAAAATAAATTATCTCATTATTGGTTATTAGCAAATTAGAATTTTATAGTATACAGAAGAAAATTCACCTTGACCCTTTCACTATAAATTATTTTAAAAAATGAGACAAACATTTAATATATCAGCTAATACGCTTGAATACACTTTTCAGATTAATCAATGGAGTTTTTTGACATCTTTTTAATAGTGACAGAGTGAGTTGATAACTTCTATTCTCTGCTGCCACCCATCCTCTGTCATACAGGATTATCTTCATGCATGAACGATTTGTCAAGGTTGACTTCATGTCATGCCTGGACAATTATGTAAATGTGGTGACAAGCATCAAGGGGTTTTCCCATCAGTTTCCCAGGTAAGATGGATCTAAGGTTATTTATTACCTCCACCAAACGAAGTTGGCAGGAGGTTATGTTTTCACTCGTATTTGTCTGTCGGTGTATGTGTGTGTTAGCAAGATTACGGGAAAACTGCACAACGGATTACGCCGAAATTTGGTGAAGGTGTTCAGTTTGTACTAAGGAAGAACTTATTAAATTTTGGTCACAATTGAGGTCCGAATATAGATTTGGGGGACACATTTAAGGGTTAGCTAATGGGTGTATGCAGTTGTATGCTATGAGTGTAAACTTAATCATCTGTATTATTATCTACTCAAAAAATACACAGTCGTACGGGTGGCGTGTTTGGTTAATAACAGTTATCGCTGTTGTCTATTGATCTAAAGATCGCGGGTTCGAATCCTGTTGCAACCTAGCGGTTGTATTGTTATGTATTAATTTTTTTCTATCTAATGCGATTTAATTAGGATACAGTGGTTATTATCAATTGTGGTTTTAACGTCTGTTATGGTAATAGTTGGACTATTCCATTGTTCTGATATCTTTGCTTTTCTAATCACGTCACACGCGGAAGGACAGACAGACAGACGGACGGAGAGATGAAGCTCATTGGAATACCTTCTCGGCGAGGGTAAAAAGCGCCCGGGCGCTTATTCACCTGAACACAGTATACAGTACTAAGAAAAATGTATCAGTACAGCCTATGCACACAAAAAAAAAACCTGAAAAGTGAATTTATTTCAGGAGGACGGGGCATGGGTGGAGGTATGCTCTCTATGGAGTGCTTTCTAGTTTTAACTATTGTTTTGAATATATTTCAAAGCTTCCAGGATCGTCCTTGAATCTCCAGAAATTTTAGCTCATCTCCCGGATTCATGCAATTATAACATTTTCTGGTTTTATAAATGTTTGTTACCGGGCCTTTAAGGTTAAAAACTTGAGAAAAGTAAATTTCGGTTATTATTTTTAAATTATAACAAACTTAATTTGTCAAATCTGTAATTATCTTTTGTATGCAAAAATAGGTAAGGTGGCCCACACGTGTTCCTTGTATGGGTATCGTACATCCACGAATCTTTTAGCTCACAAACAACTTTGAACTGTCCTACTTGAGAGAATTATATACTGGACTCAAACTGTAACTTTAAAAGATTTGTATTTATAAAAAAAATGAAACTGTTAAAGGTAACCAATAAAATCTATTGACCTCTTAACAACCTGCCTTAAATTGTTATTTTAAAAAGCCAACACTTTCTTATTTATGTCGCAAAACCACTTATCTCTGCATCAAGATCTGTTAAGTAGACAAATATACTAGAACTACATCCGAATAGCCCAACTAATTACAGGATGCTAACTATTGTCCTCATCATTTAGCAAACTTGAGTGGAATCTCAAGACACTTTTTCCTGTTGACGCAAACAGTGTAACATGTGCTAATGTGATGCTAACCAAATACAACAAAACAAAAAGGTTTTACCCTCTACGCCAACTAACACTCGACAATAGGACAGAGTTTTAAAAGTGAAAGAAATAACAAACACTTGGAATCTTGTAAAATATAAAAGAATGGTTGAGTGGAGTTTTAGAAAATACTGTACTTAAAAAAACAAATTTCAGTTAGGAGAATAGTAGTACAGGGTTGGAGCTTATCAGAACACGAGTACTTGTTTTATTAGGCCAATTAAAAAATTATACTTGTTAAGCGTCAGGTCATGAATAAATTTCAGAGGAGGAAGGGTGGTTTTTATTTTTTAATTATTTCAATATATTTTTATATGGTCATCTTTAATTATTGGATCAACAACCTTATTTTGACCAAAACCTTTTTGATTTCGAAACAAAATAAAATACCTAATGATGCAAATTTAAATATGGGTTTCATCAACAAACAAGGTAACTTAGATTACATAAACTAAAAATACATACATTCAACTCAAGATATCTTTATAAAAAATAAGAGGCGGCTGGAAATTCAGAGGCAGGCGGTGATGCTTAACAAGTATATTTTTTATTTGGCCTTACTTGATGTCTGAAAGTAAATATAAAACAAATACTGTAAGCCGCCGACAGCTAAATGATGATTGTGGTTTCAAATTATCATTTCAATGGTTAATTTATAGTTAAATCTGTAGAAATGTTACTATTTATTTTGTAAAATCTCTATTTACATACCAGGCCAAATCACTTTAATAACCTTAATACATTTTTGTAAACAGGGCTTAATGTCTTGACTTTTAAACAGTCTACAAAACCAGTTATAGAGATGATTTCAATAATTTAATATTATTTATCGTTCAAGTGCACAATAGTTTTTCATATTTTTACTTTTATTATCCATTAATATGCTAGGCCTAGAGTTCAAACTTATCTTATAGAAGTTGAAAATTAGGTTAAAGTCATAATCACACTGGATATTAAAAGAATGACCAGTTTTACCGATACCATGGAAAATTTGAAATTAAAATGTCAAACTTTACCACTTAGCACTTGCCGTATTTTGAGGTGGTTAATTTGACCATAGGTCTTCATTGTCAATGTCTTTTATATTTTTAACTTATAAAATTTGTAAGAGCTAAAAACATATAAATATAAGTGAGGCCAAATAAAAAAATAGAGTTTCAACCCATGAGTAAATTTCAAGAGAAAAGGCACTTATTATTATTTTTAAAGTTTTCTGATTGTAGAATATTTTGATGTCATTGATGTCATTATCTTCAAATATCACAGGCTTTTTGACGATAAAAGGGTTTTTTTTTTAAGATTGCCTAAAAACAAAATTTATTGAATTTATTGATGCAAACTTCACCAAGAGATAAGGTAATTACCGTATATTTCGGTGTATAAGTCGCACCTTTAATACGCAATTTTGGTCGCAAAATTCGGTGTGCGTCTTATACACCGACGATATAAAATTCGTAAGGCCGCAAAATGTAAACTCTCCAGACAGATAGCCTACGCACGCGGACGGCCGTAGGCTTAGCATATTTACACGAGTTTGAAACACATTTTAATACTCACAGAAAAGATTTCAAAACATATTAAACTATTTAAGCGGTGTAAAAACTATATTTTTAAACCAAAAATGATTGTTTTAATAAAAAACATTATTATTCTTCAATGTTTTATTCGTCTTTTCAACAACATG
>JAOTQE010063021.1:0-18262 GCA_025631205.1 Nesometra sesokonis
ATACATAATTTTGGGATACTAATCATCAGAGGCTAAATGTCCAATGAGCCTATCACGTTTCATAAATTTGAATTCGAACCCTAGTATTGAGACATTGTTTAGAAAGTATATGTAGATTCATCCTGAAAGTGACAAAAAAATTGCTGTTGGATGTGACAAATAAAAAAACTGAAAACTGATCCATGTTTATTCCGAAAATAATGAAAAGTAAATTTTCAACTACATGTTAATTTTTCTGATGACTTTTTAAAAAATTGTCTTTGAAGAGGTGTTATGGTCTTGCTTTGATATTTTATTATCTTGCTTCCTATAGGATTTTGCGGATCTTAATACCAAACCCACTCTAGAATCTCAACAAATGCAGACCGGATCCAACGAGCCAAAATTACCAAAAGATAACATGTTGACAGAGATGGAAATGCATCAGTTAATGGTGTTACATCAGGAATTGTTCAGTAAAGTGACGAGCAGTCATTGGCTAAGACCATGCAATGGTACCATTAAGAGCTCTGATTATTTAGATGTTTTTTGTCAGGGTTATCAACTTTCCGCCAGTCTGTACAATGAAATGATGGATTTACTAGGTAAAATATGCTCAATTGTAGCTTTGATATTGTTTGGTATATGCACACACTTTAAAAAACACCGTCCATGCATACATTAGTGTTCTTTTTGAGTAAGTGCTTTTATATATTTACATTTTCCCTAAACCAAGGCCCACATATTTTATAATAAGCCCTTGGTAATTTGAATTGGGACCTTTTCTAATTTAATCAATCACAATCAAGCACCCAAATTGTGATAGGTATCAAATAGACATTTGTTGGTAGTTAAATATTATTTTTATTTTTGGAACAAACAAATCTACATTTAATATATTGCATAATAAATAAAATAAAAAATAATACTTATATTAAGTGTAAAACACTGTTAAAGGTATTGAAAACCTTCCAACTTCATGTAAAAAGGGTACACACTCTACTCTAAAAGGGCGCCAAGAAAGTAACTTCGTGACATTTTTATAATTTCCAGAAATATTAAAATTAATAATCATTTTAAAATAAAATGATGTGCATTTGCTTTATGTATATGCATGTGATTTGGAGAAAAAAAAACATATTAAATGTACTTGTACTTTTTGAGAAATTAAAAAAATTAGCATTTTTGGTAACTTTGTGACGCTTAACGAAGGGTATTAATCGTTTGCCCATTGGAGCAGAACCAAATATGAAAATTTTATACAAATTTGTTACCTTATGATTACATAGCAAACACATTTTTAAGAAAAATATTCATATAGTTACACAATAAAAATCACTAAAATTTAACATTTTTTTGGGAAAAAGTATATTTTAATCATTTTTAATATAACATTATTGTGGCTTTCAGATTTTGAAAAAAAATGTCATTTCCTGAAAATTCAAACTTCTTTAATTTGATACCTAATTTAGCGAACTACTAACTTAAAAATTCAGGTGTCATGTATCCTTTTGCGTGGAATTGCCCCCTTGTACATGTTCCTAAATTTTGTATTTCATATAAAACAATTTATGTAGTAAAGAACAATAATTTTTCAGATCCAAGTATTGATGCCAAACTTTGTGGATCCCACCTTCTACAAAATCAACTAGTCTTAACAAAAATCAACTCAGAAGCATCTGATGTGACAAAACCTGGTACTAAACCATTCGATATATACCATGACCCCTATGTGTCAGAGGTCATACAGTGTCAACCAATTCTGGAAAAGCTGACTATCCGCATTAATGAGTTGTTAGAGGATTGGCCAGAACATCCCATTCTGAAGCAGGTAAAATAAAAGACCTCCAATGATATCCATGAACATTTTTATATTTTAAAAATAGCAATACAACACTAAAATGGTATATCTTGATATTTCATGTTTCTGGAAGCTTTAGTGCTGTATTTTCTCAAGCTATCATGTTTTCATGTTAAATGTCTTACATATTCTTGTTGTTTATATAATTCTTAATAACCGTTTATGAAGTATGCTTGTTGATTCAATTTAACACAGTTTTAGTCTATGTTGCATTCCATAATAATAATAATAATAATAATGCAAAAACACTTCTAACACGCCTATTAAAGTTAAAACCTTAACTTGCCACCGGCGCCAAGAGAGAAAGAATATTGAAACGGTTGCAGTAAAAATTTATACATGGTATTAATTTCTTTTTGAATTGTGCTTCTTAAGAGTGCTTATTTGAGGCACCTCCTTAACACCATACCTTTTGCATTTTTTTAAAAAACAGGGTTCCTTTTCTGCCATCATTCATGAATTTGCTTTGAAATTTCTTTGAATTTCTTATTTTCTCCTAAAACTCTTTTTTACCGATAGCTGAGTGTAAAATGTTTAACTTTTAAGTGCAGGTTCACGTCATCTTTGGGAATATACACAATTTTTTTACAAGTTTCCTCAGATTGTTTTCTTTGTTTTTTCTAAAATCTGCTGTCGAGCAATAGTTGGCTGATTTGGTGAAATGGTTTTGACTTAAATGAAATTCTTGTGCATGTTCAATCCTGCCTTGGAACTCTAAAAAAATTGATCCAAAATATTCAAGCACCTTCTAAATTTCCATCCATCACAAAAAACTGATACATTACTTAATCAGACATGTATTTTTAGAGCTCTGTCTAGCCGGAGCTAAAAATCCATAACCTATATTCTTTGACTGTATGGCTTAAAAAAAAAATGTATGTAATGATTGAGTTTTGTAATCACTAGAGATTAAGCTCTTATTTACCAAATTGCTATTTTTGCTTGTATAATATGGGTAAGAAGTTCTAAAAAAATGAATGTTGCTGTTTTATGTTAATGTTTCAATTACCGTCTTTTTTTCTGTAGATGGTATTGGTGATAAAGCGTATTCTGTCATTCCCTGTTACTTCTGCATTGATGAAGTTTGCTTCTGGTTTGGAACTTCTTTTAGAAAAAGCTCAGGTAATAATTATAAAAATACATTCAACTTTAGGCCACCAGTTCATAGATAAGAAAGCAATACATATACTGTATTAGCAACTGAGGTCAGCTTTCCTTTTACATAACAAAAAATAATTCAAAATTGGAGTAATTAATAGGAGAAATTAATAGGTGAACCTTTCAGTGTTTTTAAAAAATGCAGATAGGGGTGCCCTTCTCAAGGTCTAGGTGGCCGTGGTTGGCGGTTTGATTTTGACAAGCAGAAAAAAATGTTATTCCCATTTTGTGGCCTATTTTATATCTATTTTTTATTTTTAGTTTAGGGTCAATTTTAGACTCAGTGCTCCAAAGATAAGGAGGGCAGTGGCGCAACTACGTTTAGGGGATAATAGTGGAAGCACATCCCCCTCAAATCTGCGCCTGAATACATCTGGGGAGACCAGGGTACATCACGAGTGAACTTAATCACTGTGGCAAAGCCGGCCAACCCCAAACTCGAAAAACAGAATAACAATTACACTCTATCGATTTTTTAACATAATAAAGAAATTAACAAGGTATTACAATGAGTTAACATAAATATTAACTTTCCTAAGAAAAGATAATGTGCTTTCCTCTACTGCAGCATCGGTTAACGATCTTGGAAGCTGATTCCAGACACAAGACAACCTGATTGCTACCGAGTGAATAAATGCCTGGGTCTTTAATGCTCGATGACGAAAGCACAGGTCATCGTTATATCAGGTATTAATAATGATACCATCATAAACCGTACTGCAGTCTAGAAAACCAACCAAAACATTAAAGCAAAAAATGTTATATTAGATTCTTTAAATCTGTGCATATTTTTCCTGTTTTATTGAATGTACAGGTACAAAATTTCAACTGTGCTTAAACATCACATTTGATAATTTCAGGAATGGGAGAGGAATGCAAGTAAAGCAGTGTCCTTACAAGAACATCTGGAGAGCATCACCCACATGATCATCCAATGGAGGAAACTAGAATTGAAGTATGTAAACAATGGCATTAGAAATGACAACATTTAGGAATTATGTAATGGATTTTTTGAAGCGTGTCAAAATAAAATGAGTTTACTCAGCAAAACGGGGAAGCTCACTGGAGCATGAAAACATGAACAGGCTTGTGCATCGAGGAGGACTAGCCCTGCAATTTAAACCCAACTAATTTAACACATTGTTTTACCATACTGAAAACTTTAAATATGTTATAAAAACGATGTTTAGAAAATTCTACTTTTTAAATTACAATTTTTCTGGGGTATTTAATAATAATTCATATTTTGTTGACATCTACAGCAGACTGGAAATACTCAACTTTGCCATTGTCCTAAAAAGCAGTGCAAAGTAAATGTGAGGTCTCACCACAAAATGAGTCGCGTCATAGGTGAGATTAAATTGAGATAATCACCAAAATAGTTATGAAGTCAAATTTTTAGGAAATTTAGCTGTAATCAATTATGAGAACTATGGTACTTATAATTCATTATAATATACTTTTTAGGTCTGTTTTCATACAGGAAAGTGGTCTTCATACAGATTTTCTGAGATTTATAGTCTTTTGTTTGTTTTTTGATTGCTTGATGGGTGATTTTCTCAAAACTGTGTTTTGGGTGATTTTCTCAAAACTGTGTTTTGATACATGAAAATTTGAAATGCTCATTTTTTTTGGATCTACTTTTCCAATGAATGTCATTTAAAGTTTAAATTACAGCTTATATTTTGCTCTAAGACACCAATAACTCAATTTATCAAACCCATTTTTAAAGCTAGTGTTGAAACTTGTTAAACTCTTGCAATTTATCTCCGATGAATCGGGATGCCTACACAACTCTACATTGAATTATAATTTGCACTTAACTAATTCTAGTGGAAATGCTCTAGCAATTGCTTAGCAATGTCTTAGTGATGGCTTAACGATGTTATAGTAACCAGGCATAAACTGAACTCATCTTACGTTAGTTTTCATTACTGATGTTCATATTAACTGGTACATCTACTTGTTTATGTCATGCAAAAGGGCACAGAATATGCACCACATTATAGCAATTTTAGAGCCCAACAAGCAGTTAATTAAAGACCAGCTAAGTACAAAATAACTGGTAGCCATAGGCTTGTCTGAAGCATACTTTCAGTCTCTGATAATAACTTTTTTATTGCTGTTTTTTAGTATATACTATAACATGAATAAAAAAGAACTGTTGTCTTATTTTCTTGTCTGGACAGGTCATGGGAAACCTGCCTTGAGACCGTAACTTACAAAGCGACTGAGATGTCCGCAGAGTGGTGGTTCAAGCTGTACCAGCTGATCCAGTCGTTCCTAACACCTAACTCAGATGAACTTTCACCTTCAAAACAGGAAAATCCAAGCCCACCTGGGATACAGAAACTTGTGCTAGCTCTGCAGCAGTTCATGGAAGCGGCAACGATTGGAGATTTTGAATCCAGGCTAAACATGTTGTTTGCTTACCATTGTCAAGTTGTACAATATCAATCATCTGATAACAGAGGTTTGAGACTTCATTACTATTTAGTGAGGGAGTTTTATTTATCCCAGTCCAACAAACTATCAGGATAAATTTATCATCTGTTTGAACAAATGTAAATTCAAAACCATTTTTGAGTTATATGGTCAAAAACAACAGCACGGATCGATATCTGCGTGCACCATGGCTTTGATGGTGGAACAAGTCTTCTTAGATAAGGACACAAAAAGCTCCTGTGCAATATAAAGAACCCAGTACATCATTTGAGATGATTAGGAATAGGGAGTTAGCCAGTCTACCTGATCCACAGCGCCTTTTATAAGGCCCTATATAAATTGCAATTTCAGGCCTGTTTGACGAACAATTAGAAAGATTTAATAAGATAAAAATTTTAAAATAATTGTCTTCAAAAAAATCTAAATTTAAACCTGGTGCAAAACTCATTAACATTGTTCAGCAACTGGTCACGTGGGGTACTTTGTTCGCAGTTTGCATCAAACTTTTAGTAACCTGCCTCGCGTAACTAAAAATTTGACACACACAAAGCAAAATTCCTGTATGAAAATGCAACATCAGGGGCGGATAGGGTGGGGACGCAGCTGGTGCGCGCCCTCCTATTATCAGCAGAACGTAGTGGCGCCTCCTGTTGTATTTGGGGCATCAGTTGAAAAATTGACCACTAAAACCCAAAATATAGCAAAACAGAAAACCAGAACATGCAAAGTGGGATGATAACCTTTAACCTAATTTTTTTTTGCTCATCAGAAACAGACCTGCAAGAAACCCCACCCGAACCTGAAAAAAAGGTGCCACCCCCTCTTTCGATGCATCCTGGCTCCACCCCTGCACATGGCCAATGAGCGATATTATTCAAGTGTGGTTCGGGCCTTTACAAACTGCACCATCCATGTCGTTAGTGGCAATGACAGTAATGAACAGTCCCTGGTTTCCAAACCTTAGTTTGTATGCACAAATTTCCTACAAATCCATGCAAAGACATGTGATACTGGACATATCTCATGTTTCTTATTTAAATCGAGGTCCATGCCTCATTTTATCTTACTGCTAGAAATGCTGAATTAATAGAAATATATTGCATTATTTTAGTTGAAGTTATGAATGCACTGTGGAACATCTACAAATTCTATCACCAGTTTCTTGTGGCTGTCCAAGCAGAGGTTCAAAAACAAAAGAAGTCCATCGAAAAGGAACTGAAGGTAAAAGAGCTTCTATCAGTTGCAAAAGAATATAACTGGTGATCCCAGATGAACTTGTTTAAGCACATATCAATCAGGGGAGTTGATGTTTATATACAGCTAAAGAAAGTGTTTCAGACCAAATTCATAACTCTGTATTAATTTCACATTTGTTCTCATGTCTAATCTCTAATTGATCTGCTGAGTGGATCATTGCAATCCCCAATGCAATTTGGCTTAAAAGAAATGATCTCAAATATTAAATACATTTGTCCCGAAATATAAATGAAGGTAATTGATCCATTACTTAAAAAAATAATCAACTAGGTAATTTTTCAAAGATTTTTTTTAAAAATTCTGTTAATAATGTGAAGCAATAAAAGTGAGAATTATAACTGGTATATTTCATTTCATAGAGCAAACATGTTTTTCTTTATTAGGATTTTGTCAAGATTGCCAAATGGAATGATATAAACTTTTGGGCGATGAAGGAGGCTGTTGCAAAAACACATAAAACTTTGCACAAATTCAGCAAGAAATTTCAGGTAAGATTTATAATTCGTCTCCCTCTGGGCATGGGCTCTATGAATAAATTTCTTTACACTTTATTAGTGGCCAAACCAGATGCCTTCTGAAAGGAATCACAGTGGCCTACCCCTCTTTCAGAGCTCCCAAGTTTTACTATTTTGGCAGAAGTCTCACTATTTTCCAGTTAATCTCACTCTTTCACTATTTTTGACATTTTCTCACTATTTTTGACATTTTTCCACTATTTTTTCTGAAATTACACTATTTTTCCTGAAATTACACAAAAAACCAAGGATTCTGTGTACACAATACCAGACCACAGATCTCAGATTATCTAACAATAGAAATTAACTGTACTTTTTAATAAAACATTGATTTTCCTATTGAAAGTACACATCAAAGGGGGGCACATTCTTAAATTCACGCCTCATATTTTTGGGCAAAATTCAAATTTTTGGTCGTTAAATTGACAAAAATAAATCTGACTATTTTTGGATCTCCAAACTTGGGAGCTCTGCTCTTTTCTAAATACATTTTCCCCATCTTCTATGCAAATGAGATTTCTGAGATGTTCTCATACTGTTTAATTATATGTACAGCTCTCAATTCACTTAGTATCTTCAAAGAGGTTACCAGTCCGCTCCTGAATGTGTAACATCCAATCCACAACGCCTTGAGTCTTATTCAGTATAAAGCCGGCCACACATGGTGCAATTCTCAACATTATGACAGGTTAACTTAACATATCCTGAATAATCCTGCAATTTTATAGTATGAGAGTGTCTACGATACGTTAACGTAGGTAAAACGAAGACACCTATGTCAACTTGACGTATCGCAGAGTTTTGAACATGTTCAAAAAAGTACGACAAGCAAATGTATGTGTGAGAAAAATGTAGACTTTCGTCTCATATCCTAGACGATCTTAGCTTTTCTCGCATGCCCAAAATGCCTAAAAACCTGGGAAAACTGTCTATATTTCTTCTGACAAGTCTTCTTCTTTAAGCTATTTCATGAGCCGATTAATACCTCCCAATTCTTGCCTGCGTGATATCCAGGGACACACCCAGATGCTTCTCCTCCTTACGTCATTTTCAGATAAGAACAGCTGTTAAATCATGGAATTTCCTCCATGGTTAAATTAAATCATATGTGTCATCATTGGAAAATGATGCAACGTCCATGTCTGATAAAATTTCCTGGAAATTGTACCCAGAAAACAAATAAGGGGCTATATAAATCAGAACTACATTACATTACATTACCACACAATGTGGATTCTTTGTAACTATCTCGTTACAGCCCATTCCCATATGTTAAATATTTGAAAACTTTTACATATTAGTATTATGTAATAAATAATACTAAAATACTTGTCTTTACAGCAAGCCCTCAATATTCCTGCTAGATCAGCTTTCTCAGATGAAAACATTCCAAAGGAAGTGACAAGCGATGACATTCATTTTGGTCATATGACAACCAATGAAAGTTTCATTTCTCCAGAAACTTTAAAAGTAAGTAAATAATTGTTTTCTTTAAAATGAAAATAGAAGTTGGATAGTCATTGTCTACTTCTGTATACCACAAGCATTTACACAGGCTTGTTCACAAAATGTTCAGGCTCAATTTGTATGAACTCTGGCCTTTACGAAGATTTATTGCCATACATTTAAAATTAGGAATTCATGGGTAATGTTTCACCTTGATTTAACTAGTAATAATGTGAATTTGATAGTGCACCAATTCCAAAGTAAAATTCTAGAGTTAGATTTTAAAAAGATGAGTTTTCAGGGAAAACACCGACCAATAACCTTCTAAGTACCACGGCCTTATATAGTGCTACCTTAGAAGGAATGTTTATGTTGTGGCTATTCCATATGCGTTTCTTCAAACGCCCAAATGACTGACTGGCCTTAGATAAGAGATGTTCAATATCTTTATCTATCTGTCCACTTGAGGTTAGGACCATGGTATGTGAACGAATCTGTTACTTTTAGGGCGACTCCATCAATAATGAAGTTCGGTTTTACTGGTATGTGAGATGGGCAAGGCTGGTAGAGGACTTCGGTCTTCTTAATGTTGATGGTTAATCCAAAGTTCCGTGCAGCATTAGCACACGCAGGAGTGCCACTTCAATGTGAGCAAACAGGCCTCAGTCATCTGCAAACAGTAGATCCCTTACCTGCATGTGGTGAACCATCATTTTGGCTTTAAGCCTTGCAAGATTAAAAAGACCATCAACTCAAAATTTGACTAGAACCCCATCTGTGTTCAAACTTAATGCTGCAAAGAACAGAGCTTTAGCCTTTGCTGAGCTAGCTGTGACAGTACAATTTAAATTCAGAGGTATATACTAAACTGTTTATTTTTTGTTCTAGGTCTATTTTGAGCATAGCTATGTGGATCCAGTACAAACAAAAGATCATCAAAGTCTACAGTGTAGGCTTCCATCCTTATTTATACGCATGGGCAAGTTGTGTAGACGCATTTACCATGAATCTTCATTTGCTACGTTGACTTCATCATTGGGTGGCTTCACCACTGCTGTCATAACTACTGTTCATGACCTCCAATCCCTTGATGTCACCAAGGTTTGCTTCTAAGTTGCCACTTGCATTTCTAATTAATAAGCCATTTCATAATTTTAACTGCTTATGTGTGTTACCAAGGTCAAGTAATAAAATGACGTGCTGCTCTTATTGAAAACAATATAATTGCCGTGCGTCGTTTTTATTACTTGACCTTAATCTGCACATGTCAGTTGAAACCATGAAATGGCTTATTGGAAAGAAGTGCCGTAACTTCATTATCTTTCTTTTTTTTAATTCTGATGATGATTCCTGTTTAAGCTGTGATATTTTCACACCGTCCTAGAGCCAGATACGAACAGTGACTAGCAATTAGAAATAGTAGGAAGCGAGAACATACTGTATACTACAAAGGAAAGGGAATTGGGACAAGAAACACCTGAAAATTCTGATTAAATTGCACAAAAAATAATGTTGACCATGTGTTTAGTAACTAATGCATATGTTCAGTAAAATATTGATGTCAAGTGATGTTTTACTGAATCTTGGGAGTACACTGAGTATGTGCAAATTATGTAATAACCTCGGAGGTTATGCCTCTTTTACTAATTGGGGAATGGCCTGTAACCGATCCATGTATGGAGGTTTCCATCATGAGTTTATGAGTTCAAGAGCTGGGTCTGGCAAATTCATAATGCTCCAAATGACACTTATTAACAAAACTCACCAGTTGCATACCTTTTCAGGCTGAGGTGCAATGTCAACCTCAAAGGTTTTGCGACTCATAAATTACACATGAGGCGGTTGCGTATATCTAAAAAATAATAAAAATGCGAAATCTAATTTACATATTAAGATAGAAACATGTTTAGGTGTGGTACTTTTTTGTAAAAATATTGTTTATAACACTATAAGGGCTTGAGCCCTTGGCCCTGAGAGTATAAGTCCGATGCTCTACCAGCTGAGATAACTATAGCTCCACAATTCAAAAAAAATGTTTAAAAATCAAATGAACAATAAATTTTTCAAATAAAACAGATGTCATTTGATTGATATGGAGCTTAAATGAACATTTTAAGATCTTAGATAACACATGTTCAGTCTATTCATTTTCTTTTGATATAGCATGATGACAAAGAGAAGCAGAAATCAGAAGCTAAACACATAAACCTAAGGAAGAGGAAGGCTTTGGCTACACTATTCAGGGAGTTTTCAAGAGCAGGTAAATTATGCAGGGTTTTTGAGAATTAACCTTTTCACTGCATTGTGTTAACTTCACACCTGTATGAAACAATTTCAAAACTGTGATTTGGAAATACATGTAAAAAAAAATTAAAAGTGGTTATTTTGAAATTATTTTTGTGTGGGCATATGTGAAAGAGAATTGGTGAGAAGAGTGGGGTAACCATTTGACGTCATAGCAGACATATATTGCTTTTCATCAAATCTGTGAATAAAGATATTCTTAATGAAATTTGTATGTTAATAAAATGTGTTTTGTATGTTCACTTTTTAGCTGCAACGCAATACCGTTGAGTCATGACCTGTAACTGACACGAATTAACATTTTGTTAACAAATTCTGGCCTGTAACAATTCTATATGATTGTAGATAGACGAAATAGCAAAATTTGCTGCTTGAAAATGTGGAAAAGAAAATGCGGCTAGTCATGGCAAAACCATCAAGTTGTCGCACAGAAAGTTATTGAGAAATAAGCAAATAAACAACAGGAAATACAAGGAAATACAAGGAAAATTTTGGACTATTTTGTTCAATAACTTTAGTTATAGTTGTCCGATTTTGATAATTGACCCCTCATTTTAAAGCTTATAAATGTAATATGGCTATGACAAAAACTCAATTTTGAATTTTTCTACAACTTGGTGGTTTTGCCACGACATGCCTCAAATGTATGGATACCGTTATAATAATAGCACATCGCAGAAGAGGTGTTCATGAATTATGTGTACTATTTACTTACAACTACACACAATTACTAACAAAAAATAATCTTTGCCGCCAATTATTATACAATGACTAGGGAGAATAGCCGGTGGAAACGGGAGAGAATAAATCTATTCCCAGGACAATGGGGCTTCGTGCTTTCGATCGTCAGTGTGGGAGACCAGTTGTGGGGAGTATATAGAACAGGACAAGGTCAATCTCAACTTTCGTGGGTAATCGTAAAATGTAAGCTCAGCCCACCTACACAACTCTCGTTGCCATGTTTTAATCGCTGCAAATTTTTACTAGAAATGCGTTTTGAAGGAATTTAACCGTGTTTAAAAGCACATTTTTGCCGTTGTTCACTAAAAACATGCCCTTATGTATTTCTTCAAAATTAGCAGGTTATTTTTAAAATCCAGTTGATGTCATTATTCGAGTGACAATACACCTTTAATGCCTAATGCACAAGTTCTCTGATACAAGATAACACCCCCTCCCCCCGACACCAAAAAAACAAAAAATGCCCCTGCTAAATGTGGAATAAACATTTTTTCAAAACAATTGAAACAAAGACTTGGATGCTGGTCTGAAGTCAATCATCCCATGAAAGTGTACTGACCAGCTTGAATGTCATACTTTTTTACAGGCTTATCATATCATAAAGGTTTAGCACTCTGTGAGAATGATCATACAGATACAGCAATGAGAATTCCTGCAGTTGATCTTGGTGTTGCACTTCAAGAAGACCAGTAAGAATTTATATTTATATAATATTAAAACAATCATGCATTGCGAAATCAGCTGACAGCAGTTTGGAGATTGGATATTACTCATACATGATTCAATACTACATAATATTGAACCGATTAAAGCAGCATAATTGCCAACTCTAACAAAACCAGCAACCTTTCAGACCATCCATTTTGTTTGGTTTTTTCCCATAGATTTATTATTTACGGCTAGATTATGAACTTACCACTGTAGAATTCCAGTTCCTTGTAAACGCCTACTATTTTGATTTCGTCAGGCTACGTCAAAAACAAGTTAAAAAAAAGCAAGTTAAAATATAGTATTGTTTTACAATTATTGTATTTTTAACATTCTTTTGGTATACAAATTATTTACAAATGTCACACTTTACTTTCATTTATTGATAAATTTGAAACTTCTATGAAAGATTGAGCGTGAACAATTGAGACATAGCAACAGCATTAAAACGTAACACAGTTTATTTGGTTGAATTCCGGAATAGTAGGCGCTCACATGGTACTGCACTTTATGGCTATGTATTCTGTGGAAGTTCACTATCTAGCCGTAAATAATATATCTATGGGTTTCCATACAATTCCTTTCACATGAGTCTGATTTTAGGGGAAAAAATAGTATGGTTTAGCATGTTCCATTTTCTGCCAAGTCATGTTTAGACGAGTTAAACTGGTTAGTATGTTAGTTAATATGTTAACCATTTAGAGCTTGAACCAACCTTAGCCCAACCATGAGAAATAGGTTGCAGGTACAGAAATTTGTGGTTTGAACACTCCATGCTAATCTCTACCCCTCCCCTATCTAGTGTACACCTTTGCGGAAGACTAAAAAAATATATCTTATATAAAAATTCCCATTCGGGGAAGATATCACACTATCAACAATTTGTGCTGCAGAAGTGGTGATAATCTCAAAACTTATGTTCTCTTAGAGGATTATTTGGGAAAGAAAACAATTTTATTAACTTATTTGGTATATGCCCAGATTCTTGTCATCTGATTTGTTAATTGCCAGTCAATAGTCAACAATGCTCCTCAATCCAGTCATTATTTGTGTACTATTACAGATTATCTGAAAAAACTGTAAAGCTTTGGCAGGGATGTGAATACTATTTCTACAGGTCTATAGCCAGGAAGGCTACACTGTTCACTGCACTGGATACACCATCAAAGGTAAGACCAATTCTTTAATGCCATCCATGCAGGCCAAGCAATTAACCGTGGGAAAACGCAAAAGAATGTGAAGTATGCTGTTCTAATTTTAGGCCTAGTATCTAGGTCTAGCCTACCCTAGGCCTAAAAGTTTTATGATTGTAATGGTAAATTTATCTTTCTTCAGTATATAAAAGTAATGTTGACTGTTATAGTTATAAGTTATATTTGAAATTATAGTTCCATGGTGCTATAAATACTGCTATAACCCTCGGTTTATAACAGTTTTCATACCACCAGGACCTATGATTTCAGTGGCAGTTGGTGCATTGATAGTGGTTCAATTGAGAGTTTGAGATTCAAACTGCAAATTTTCTTGCACTTGGGAAATGCAATTTTGCTTCAGTCTATCCAGCTGTACGATGGGTGCCAGCAAATTGCTGGGAAGTAACCTGTGATGGACTAGCATCCTATGCAGGGGAGTGTGACACCCTCATCACCTTCGCGCTACAGAAACTGGAACTAAGCTCCAGCTCAGTGAGCCTTCGACTTGAAAGAGTGTTTACGTTTTTTACTACAAGGTTATATTTATTTTAAAAAGTGTATAATTTGTAATTTTTTTTAGGAACTTGGTATTGGCAACATCGAACGATGTCGTGGCTTTTCTGAACACATCTCATCACTTGTTGTCAAACAAAGGCAACAGATAGCAGAAGTGACCGATGACTATGATCACTTGAGGTAATGAATATATTTAAAATACATAATGAAGCTGCAGTAACAAATGCGTCCCTGTTGTATTTGCAAGATCTGATTATCAGCCAAACAGAAGTAGTCTCAGGTCTGCTATAGACAGTTTCACACTGAAGGTTCCTCAGATCCAGATATTGGAATGAATTAACATTAACATCTATAAATAAATTTCAGTTGCCTTTGTTGTCAGGCTAGATGAAGTACCACCTTCAAAGCAATCTGATGCTGTGTATTTGTCTAGGTACTTCGCCATCTATGTAGCCGGATTAATCATTCTCGGACTCATCACCATCATGTTCTCTTTCAAAAGCTCAGCTTTCACGCCAGCAACCATTAACGACACTGAACTGACCAAATCATCTCTAAACTACTCACCACCAGCTGACGGTTCCTCGTGCTCTGATATAGTTGAATACAGCAAAAACAAGTTTACTAGCTATAGAAAACCATGATAAATAATTATAACACAGCACCTGGTAGCCACATACAAAACAAAGGCCAAGATAAACATACAATACCAGCACCTGGCAACAGCCACCATCTGTGTGACATCACTAGTGCTGTAATAAGTATTCTCAACCATAAACTGTCTGTATTAAATTCAAGCATTCTAAAATTTGTCAGGCCTGAATACATGAAGACAAACAGCTTACACTCCAAAATATCGTAATCACGCTCAGTGGGAAATCAATGCCTGACAGGGAAACAAAAGCTTACTTCCCCTTATACTCTTAGAATGCCACTTAAGTAGTAACGTAGGTCAAAACTGCACTTCCCTTTGCTTATTCGATCATATGCAAGCGGGCCTCGTACCCATGCTGTTGTTATGGCTATGGCTAATGGTTCCTATGGCTTAACCGCTCTGCCATACAATTCGTGTTCTGATCTTTGTATTCACCTAATTTTTCTGTTATTTTCTAGGTATTTACTCGAACAGCTTCAAAGTATGAACACTCAGTCTAGCACCAATACTGCCCTCTACCTACCGGACCAGAAGGTCACTTCACACAGCATCCTCTCCTTGCAGGACTTGCTCTGCCAAGCCGATGAAACACTTATCCAGATGGATATGCTGCTTGAGTGCGGCCCTCGTATGGCGGATGTCGAAGCAAAGATTCCATTTCCATTGGAGAAACTGTCGGCAATGAGTAAAGCAAAGAAAGGAGATTTTTCTTGGGCAAGAATAATGACCTGTATAAAGGTAGTTGAAAAGATTCAGTTTTAAGTTTATGAACTATCCACATTCCTACACTACCACTTTAAAGAATGCAAATCCTCTGACCTAACGGTATCTCCCTGGATGAAAATCTGCCAGCACCAATTATCATCTGGGTAGGTTGAAGTATTCCAGATAAAGTTGATCCAAAGCAAGTAGAAATTGTCAATACAATTTGTTAATACAAGTTCCAAGATGTTGTTTTAAATTGCATTATAACCTCCCATTTTAACCAAACTTACTTCAATGGTGCTCATATGTTTTTCAACCTATTTTTATCAAATTATTCTGTGCTATTCAATTTTAGGATTTTCATGAACAAGTTAACTCAACGAAGAAGGTAATAAATCCAATTGCCATGAAGTTACATCAAAGAGATAGACAGTATTTTATAACTTGGTGAGTATTACTTAATTCTTGTCTTTATATTTTGTCATCCAACCAAGAGCTTACTTACAGGATGAGATTATTTCAGGCTTGCTAAACCAAGTCTCAATATGAGATTTGGGGATTGGCATTGTTAAGTCGTGGGAAAGAACCTGTTGGGTAACAACCTTTGAACATGAGAACTCAGCATTGGAAAGCAAGCATATTAACCACCAAGCTACAGATCTGTGTTAAAAATTACTGTATAAGTAAACCCTTCCATTTAAGGGAAGTCAAACTTGTGTAAAGTGTAGTGTAATGTATAACACAAATACAATGCATGAAATAAATATTTATAATATAGATAAAAATAATATCTTCTTCCTTGACAACACAATCACTGGTAAACATTTTAATACTATTGTAATGGATGGTTAAGCAAGATTGAATTTACGGTTACCTACCTTGATATACCTTGATATCGAGACTTCTAAAGCTTTATGGCTTGTGTGTCCCTCATTGTATACTTTCCTCCAATTCTTTTGTATGGGGAAAACTTAAAGTGGTGACAATACCAGTGCGTTTCCAGGATTTAAAAGTATTTAGTGTATCTGCCTCAATCACATGGCTTGGTAAACCAGTCCAAATATTACATACAATGTTAGCAAAGAATTTTTGACGTACTCTCAGTTTAGAATGAGGTAGAAATAATTTAAATTTATGACCTCTAGTTTTAAATCCTTGGGCAAAAATAAAAAAACTGATTACTTGATATTCTATCAATTCCCTCTAGTATTTTACATACCTGGATTTACTTATACTTTAGCCGTCTATATTCTAAAGTTGGTAAATTCAGTATCCATAGTCTTTTTTTTATAAGGAAAAGATCTAATCTCTGACATAATTCTACTAGCGTTGTTAAACTTTCCACAATTCACCAAATTCCTTTAAAAATATGTTGCCAAACTGGACTACAATATTCCATACTTGGTCTAACAATAGATTTACAAGGGACTGTCTATCCAAAAAAATAAATGATCTCTTAATCATTCTAAGTTTTTTATTTGCTTTTGAAGCCCTTCGTGAAACATGTCTACCGTTCTGGCACTATAAAATTTAATTACCACTATATATGCTTATATAAACTTCATAATAAATAAATATAATATATATCCTACATAATGTATTCTTGTATAAAGCTAATTACTCACTGCTAATATTGAACACAGACCAATAACGCCACCCCCCTTATACTTCTTTACACAAAATGTTTGCTTTTAAGTAATTGTAATTGTCAATTCATATGCAAATAATGTCTATATGTGTTTTGTTAAGATTACTTGCGTAGTTTACTACAATACTATTCAAATCATAAACTTTTGACTGTGACACTTAGCAGTTTTGCTGTATTGTATATTTTAAACATTTTCTTTAAATTTGTTTATATTAGGAGTGATGTTGAGGTGTTGCAGAATACTGTATCGGACCTGAAGTCACTATCATCTGAGATGTCTGATGTGGAAGATGCCTTTACTGATTCTGAGAGACAAGAGGGATCATCGCTAGTGTCATCATTATCTTGTCTTAGAAACGCCATTGATAGCTTTGAAGAAATACAACCAATCAATATCTCGGACAGTTGTATGTACATTTTGTATAATATTCATATATTTATTAGTTTATTAGCTTGCCATATTTTATAATTTCTATTGCTAATGTTGCACTTTACTTAATTTACTTCTCCATTACTGGCTTACCTTAAAAACATTTATTTCATTAATAGTTTTAGTTGTTTGCATTAAAAACAGGCCCTCTTTGTTTATTTTTAAATTGTTAAATATTCTGGTGCATTCACTGGTAAGCACATAATCCATCCCACATATTACATGCTTTCTAAACCAAGTTTTAGACTTGAAGATTGGCACAGTTAAGACATGAAAGGGAGCAAGGAGCAAAAAAGCTTGACCAAATGATCTTAAAATTGGAAAGCAAGCATGTTAAATGATGGTGCATTATACTGGCTGTGTGTCCTGGTAATTAATTCTCTAAAGACGAGGTTAAATTTAATTAGCCTCCCCATTTGGAAAGCTCTGCGGAGGCTATTGTTTTTACCATCTTAAGGGCAGCTGTAATGTTAGATTTGTTGTTCAAAGTTTGCTTCCACTATGGCTAAAACTCTAATAAGCCCAATTGGTTTTAAACCAATTGGGCTACTTGATCTTGTACTCTTTAATCAATATTACTCTGATCAATGTGACCTCATCTCGGATGTTAATGCAGGTGAAAACATTTTTAAATCCGACCACGAGTCCCTTAGTTTTAAAGTTTGCTTTAACAGTACGATTCAGTCACACAAAAGTGACCG
>JAOTQE010063032.1:0-18262 GCA_025631205.1 Nesometra sesokonis
CTCTGTTGATCACCCAGTCAGGTTCTGGGGGCTATGAGGTACTGCCACCCGCATTTTGTTAACCCAGACTGGACTGGATTATGATCCTTTGTTTTTTTAAATTTTATTGTAGACAGTATACTCTTAATAGCCGTGGTCATTTAGAGAATTCTGCATATGTTGATAATTCATACAAGTGGGCGGGCGGTGGATTTATTTCAAATGCTCCCGATCTCGTTAAGTTTGGTAATGCAATGCTCTATAGTTATCAATACAAACAACAAGGTAAGAAAACATTGAAGTGAAAACACTTAAAGCCTGTTTTCCTGTCGATTGTTATTCCCAAGTCGCCGATTTGAAACGTCGTTTTGAATCGTTATCAAAAACTTTAGAAATTAAAGATAAAATTCAAATCATGCTGGACCGCTATATTTCCGCTATTTACTACGCTGTGCACAACGCAATTCGTATGTCTTCGCGACAAATTAAAATCGCAATAAAACAAATTTAAAGAGCTTTTTAACTGCAATTTTTATATATTAGTTAGATAATTAAGTACTTTATGTTCTGAAGCAAGTTACAACTCCCGAAAATTTAACAAATAAACAAAATATGTGATTTATTTCTAGGCCCAAAACATGTAAATTCTTGCTACGGGCAATGTTGCCTTTGCGAGCACCCAAATTTAACGATCCAATTCGTCAAAGTTGAACTCGGTTTAACTTGATCCAAATCGTCAACTTTTTTTGACATCAAGAAAGTGACCCTTTTCCTATCGATCGTTGTGAAAATCATTTTTCAAAATTAACGATCAAATTCGCCATTTCAAATCGCCGTATTTAGAATTAACAATTGACAGGAAAACAGGCTTAACGAAGTAGGGATGACATTGGGTTAAACCATAGATTTATTATTTACGGCTAGATAGTGAACTTAACACTGTAGAATTGCAATCCCTTGTAGGTGTCTACTATTGATGGTCATCAGCCTTCGTCACAAACATTTGAGTTAAATAATAATAATTGTTTTATAATTATTGTACTTTTATACATTCTTTTCTCATAAAAATTATGTATGTTACGTATGTTTTATGTTGTCAATTGTCGTTATATTTGGATTAAATTTACTTCCGTTTACATCCATCAAAAACTTTTATAAAAGATTGTGTGCATTATTTCGCTGTAGCAAAAGCGTTTTAAAACGTTACATGATTTGATTGGTTAGATTCTGGACATGTCCTTCAATAGTAGGTGCTTCCATGGAATTTCATTTTGGGGTTATGTATTCAATGGAAGTTGACTATCTAGCCATTAAAATAATAAAATGGGTTAAACCCTTTAGATCTTGTTATGTTTGGTAATGCAGTGATGTGCAATGTACAGTAGTTATCAATCCAACCATCGAGGTAAGCAGACTTCGAATTGAAAAGACTTCACTTAGTGGAATGACATTGGTTTAAACCCTCCCAATCACGTTAAATTTGGTAATGCAATGTGGGTACAGTTGAACCTTCCCTGTGCGGACACCTCCCATAATGGACACTAATTCAACGACCCGTTTGTTCTTATCTAATCAGTGCATTTGGTACCTCTCGTAAGCGGACACCTCCCGTAAGCGGACGCAGACACTTTTTGTCTTAAACTATGGATTTTTTGTATGTAAATTTACCTCCCATAAGCGGACATCATTCCTCCTGTAAAAATTATTCCTTTTACTGCAATGGATGAGAATTATATTACTTAACCAATCTTAAAAATGATAAAAATATTTAATAAAATACAGGATGTGGTTTCTAGAAATTTGAGGCAATTTTTTAGTGCTGAGAAAGCTGTGAAATGTGAGACATAAGGATGTATTTATAATTTTACAACTTTGGCCCTCTATCAGTGGAAATTTCCGTAAGCAGACACTTTTCCCAGACCTGAGGGTGTCTGCTTACGAGATCTTCAACTGTAACTATCAATGCAACCATCGGGATAAGCAGAGAATTAAGAGAAAATTTAACTTAGTGGGAATGGTATTGGGTTAAAACCTTGTTGTCCTGTAATGCAATGCATCAAAGTAAGAGACTTAGAGTTGGGAGCACTTACTTAGTAAGATCACCTTGCGTTAAACCACTCTGAATAGTTGTCAATCAGTTAAATTTCAGGAAGTATCTGTTTTTTATCAGTACTACTAAAGTCAAGACTTTCTTTATATCTTGATTTGCAAACCTTTGACGCAGAAAATTAGGATTTGAAATAGATATAAAATTTTATGTTTGGCCTGTTAGTAAACCCTCCACAAAAATGTTTTTAAATTATTTTTATTTTAATCTCCGATTCATGAATATATTTTTGAAAATGCAAATATTGTTTTAATAATTGTTATATGTTTTTTTTTCAAGTAAAGGTAAATCTTTACTCTTTACTTTTATTTTATTCTCTGCTTTAAAGATACAACTTGCTAATTGAAAAATAACATTTTATTTTATTCCGACCTTCTTTTAGTTAATTGGCCTAAAAATGTTTGCGAAAACAATGTGTAAACAGGGGTTCGCCTAAGTGGGACGGTGGGACGGAACTAAAAATTAGGCTGACCCACTCTCGGTAAACTTAAGTTAGGTGAACGTTTTATGAGTGTTTCAGAATTATTAACACCTTATTACCACGAAATGCATCCAAGCACAGCGGAACAACAAATAGCCTACTGACAATGAACATAATGGTTTTTTAAGAGGGTATAATATACTACAAGCAGTGAGATATACACCATCATGTTAGAATTCAATATCTCAACATAAGGAATGAAAATTTATCCATAAAATTCCATGCCCAAATGCAAAAAGTGTTAATCAGAATTATTATTAAATTAAAAATAAAATCAAAATTATTATTAAATATTAACTAATCATATCCAGGCAATCAAGCCGAAAGGATTCTGTTCTTTGCCATGGAACATAGCGCAAGCATACAGCCCTTTGATTCATAACTCTTGTACCGACAAATTTTGCTCCAGATGCTAAAACTGAGACTACCAACACTATACATTTGCTGATGGGGGATACATTTTGATTATTTTTGATAATTTTTAATATGTATTACTTCTTGATTTTTTAAAGGTACAATCTTTTGATACCACTAAATATAATACACTTTAGTTTTTTTAAAATGAACCCATTAGATAAATTAAGGATTTTGCACAAATTGTCATTCTTGTTTAACATTATTTTGCATTTTTGACAATGGCGTACCAAAGTGTACCAAATGAGCGCTGTTTAAGTAATAGTGAATCAAATATTCCTTTTAGGCCAGGGGTTCCCATAACGCGATAACATGCTAAACATTTATCTCGCGTTGCCATCTCTATGCGACTATTCATGATACAGACAGTGCATTGAATGTCCACGTGATTATGAATCGTTCTTTAATAGAAGATTATTGCCTCGGTTGTTACGAAAATTTTGTACAATCTCTAGTTCTATGAGAAAATCACACGTTTGTCGGTACAAGAGACCTAACATTTGAAGTCCTTAGTTCAGGATCCTTTCTGTTTGATTGCCTTAATCATATTAACCTAAAGGGTGTAAAAACAGTGACAGGACTAGATTCATAGAGAGAGTTCCTTCAATACTTTTAACCCAGTGGTTTATGATGTCAAAAAATAGAGTTATTCCCATTAAATATGACTTTGGTTTATAGAGGGCTGGGCTGGCTAATGAAACTCTATATAAAAAATTTACTAATTTTTTGTATTGTTTTCTGGCAGATAATTGTCTACTTCCAGGTTATCTCAAGCCAGAGACTATAAAGAATGTCTGGACACCGGTAAAAAATACAAAATGTGTTTGGGAGAACTTAGGAAGTTATGCTATGGGCTGGTGTGTTGTTGACTACCAGCAGAAGTATGGCTCATGTAGACCAAATAAACATGTTGTGTCACACACTGGAGGCGCTATAGGTGGTAGCAGTGTGTTAATATTGATGCCATCTGATAGAGATGTTGGAGAGGAGAATGACACACCCATCTGTAAATCCCCGCCTTGTGGGGTAGTAGTGGCTATCCTTGTTAACATGGAGTCTGCAAGCTTGTATAAAACAGCTGTTGAAATTGGCAATAATTTTAAATGTCTTTAAATCATGTAAAAGAATAATTTATCAGTTTACCGTAAAGCTTCTAATAATAACCCTGTGTTACCATTCTTTGATTGTAGGTTTAGGTTGGGTTAATTTATATAGTAGCAATTCCTCTCCGAAAAGGAGAGGAAACATAAACCTTAGTCACCAGAAAACGGTCAAATCTGTTTGCACACGGAAACCAGGCAGGACCCTGGATTCGAGGACTGCTTTTCGGACCTCAGATTCGAAAGTCGTTACCAAAATTTTGGTCAAAAACCACCTTATTTGGTTTGGCAGACCGAAATCATGGTAAACAGAAACCTTTACAGCCAAGCAGAATCTATTCAAATTTAGCAAGCTTTCAGGCAAACCTCTGGCAGAATTTCATTTTTTTTCACTGCGTTGAGCATACGTTGTTATCAGTATGTTTGCAAACAGTTCTCTCCACAGTGGAACTAAAATTGTGGAGGATAGAATCTGCACCAATAACTGGTATCTCATTTCCCATGTAGGACTGTGTTTAGCCCTTGAAAAAGCCACACCTAAAGCCCTATCACACAAATCTTTGACCTTGTGAGGACCATGGCGATCTGGGTGTGTTTCGGGCTCAGCTAGCCTTACGGTCGGGTTTATTCACTTGTATTGCTTGATTCCGTTTAAGGCGCTATTGACGTCCCATACTCACATATTTTAGTTTAGCCGTAAGGCCTGTTCAAACAGTTCATGCGTCAGGCTGTCTCACAAGCCTTATATTTGGGTTAGTCACTTTTATTTTTTTATTCATTTTAAGGCGCTATTGACGTCCCATACTCACTTATTTTAGTTCAGGCATAAGAGTAATACAGATTACATACAGACAGCATGGACTGATTGTGATCGTTGGTGGTTGCGCTTCATAGTTATAAAAATTAAACCCAGATACAAGCGACTTGGGCAAGTCTACCTCCACGTCCTTATCACGATTTAACTTTTTTTTTTCTTCAATCGCTTAATTCATTTAAAAGACACAAGTTCCTACCTATTAATGACATGGGCGTCGATTTGTGGGGACGTGGACTCCTCCCCCACTTTTCAATGGGGGGGGGGACATGATATCAATTGTCCCCCACTTTTTTGTAAATGTATGAAAAAAATGTAAAAGTTGAAAAAAGCGGTAAGACTTTTATCTTTTTATCAATAAAGATATTGTATAATTGACCATAAAAATAAAAAAATGGACATACAAACAGATTTTTTTTGCTTGTCAAAACCAAACCAGAAGCCACGCCCACCCGGACCCTCCTCATTGCGCGTGCCACCACTGCAACTTCTTGTCTTTGTTAATATGGAAATATGTATTTTATTTTTAAGTCTTTTCCAATAGGAGCTATTAATTGTGATTTAGGTTGATATGTTGGTGATCCAGGTGTTGTATACCTGAAATGGGTTTGACAAGAAAAAAAAAGGTTATTTGCGATAATTGCACTTACTTCACCGGCGGGCTATCCTGTCTCACAGGCCTTACGGTCGGGTTTATTGACTTTTGTTGCTTTAATTCGTTTTAAGGCGCTATTGACGTTCCATGCTGAGTTATAAAATAAGTATGGGACGTCAATAGCGCCATAAAAGTGAATAAACCCGACCGTAAGGCCTGTGAGAAAGCCTACCGTCTGCCCCGCAGTTCTTAAATTATTATACACCTGAGCTGATTACTACACAGCAAAGGTCTAAAGCATTGTTGTTTTTTTCTTTTCGTTTCACTGAAGACGTCTGTTTGGTACAACTGAAACGTGTTTATTAATAATTTATTTTTCAAATTCACATTTATCTTTGTCTTCGATCTTTGGTTCCATTGTGCACGATTTAAGTTGCCATGGTGATGCGAGCAAGTCCCATTGTCGCAAGCTTGAGAAGCTAATTTTAAAAGCAGACTTCGATTTTCTTCATAATTACAAGTGCCCCTTTCACACAATACAACCTTTGATTATTTGTTTATTTTCATTAGTCTTCTACTCTATAAATCAATTAAAAAATACCCTTATTCGCTTAAAAATCCTACATATACGTCTGAATTTGTAACCACGCCATATACAGGTTACAGAAACTTGTCTGTTTATTCTCCGTTATACATTCATGTGTCACTAAATAACTTTCTGCATGTAAATTCTGATTGTTCATTTCTTCATTCCTAGATGGAAAGCTTTGCGAAATGCACTTGGTCCTGTCCAGTTTCCCCTGAAACCAAAACAGAAATAAGCAGCTTTATTTTGATAATATCCCCTTCCGTATCCGGACAACTTCTCCCCGGATGACTACCCCTCGGAAAATTACCCATGGACATTTACCCCCTAGGATGACTACCCCTAGGACAACTACCCCTTGGACAACTACCCCCTAGGACGACTACCCTCTAGGACAACTACCCCCTGGACAACTACACCCCTTTATCCTTTAACACGCCCCTGAGACCATTTCAGGACATCTAAAGTCTGTGCCCCCGGACCTCCCTAAAACTTTTACTCTCTACCGTCCCCCCTTACGCCCCCCCCCCTTTTTTTCCAAAAGTCTGGATCCGCCCCTGAATTTGATTTATAAAGTTTGTCGTACACAACATGTGTGGTTCTGAAAAGAAATGCTAAATGGGAATGGGGGGTTGGGGTGGCGGACCAGCTCCGGCCCCCTTATGGAAAGTAAAATATATCAATATTATTGCCATTGTCTATAAAACAAAAAACATTCAGCAATTGTCAGACAAGAATTGATCCTTTAATCCTCCCCAGGGGCCATTTCCGGACACCTAAAGACCAAAATTTCCTGGAGAGCATGCCCCGGTTTCCCTTAAAAGCTTTGACTATCTACTGGTCCCTTTTCCAAAAGTCTGAATCCGCCCCTGTTTTTAGTTTTAACCATGCAAACTTTCAAACAGTAGATTTGATTTATTTTTACGGTACAATGGATAACATTACGGGCATATATAATTATCTGTTGCTAAAAAAATAAAAACATCAGGGGTGGAACCAGAACTCGGTTAAAGGAGGGGGCTCAATTTTCGGTCAGGGTAGGCGTATTTCCAATTTTAAAATTTGACAAGCCAAAACAGCTTAGTATTTGTTCTCATGTACGTGTTATTGGTCGTTTTTTGGATCAATTTTGGGTGAGGCGCAACTTTACTTTGGCGACAGTACTGTGTGTGGGGGATGCGCCCCTCCCAATTCCGCCCCTGATTACACTGTTTCAATACCATGTACTGTAGTCATTGTTTAATATAATAATAAAATTGTACCGTCGTCCCACAAACAGACAGACGAACAGTCATTTGCTGTTGTAGGAGCGTTACTAATGAATTGTGAGAAACAGCAACCAAATAAATTCGAAATTTTGTAGAGTATAAGATATGGCTGTAGTCAACATTCTCATTTACACACCCCTCGTTCTGAAAGGTGCTGCTGGTAAATGAGGTGTGAGGTGTGTTATATACGCGCCAGTATCCATCTAGAAGATACCCATGGCGTTGTGGACCTAATGTTACACATTCTTATGACTTTCTACTCCCCTAAGGGTCACGTCATGTCATGCAGCCAGTACTGGGTTGTACTTGCGCTACTTCAGCTGTCCACGGTAGTGGTCATGCATGGACCAGTAGGCCTACATTGGGGTAACCCCCTGCTCGTCTCGAAAGATGTACCGGGTTCTTTAAAGTGCACATGTGCTGTTTGTGTACACTGGGTCTACAGTTTATTAGTCTTGTTTATTTTTATCTTGATAATTGTAACAGTGGCGGTTCAGGATCCACCGAAAGGGGGACACACTTTTCCACTCCGGGTGGGTGTGGTTGGCAATTTTTCTGACAAGCAAAAAAAAAAAGGAAGAAAGGTCAACTCCCCAATTTGGTGCCCTAGTACCCGATTTTGGCCGTATTTTGGGTATTTATGGTAGGTTTTGGGCCCGGCGCATCTACCTTAATAGGGGGCGCGCGTGGGTTGCGCCCCCGCCCCTAAATCCGCGCCTGGCTCATTTAATATCACGCTGGGTAAATTTAACGAAATTGTATGAATTAAAGTTATAGTAAAGTATGCCACCGTTAATCCTTATACTTCCTAAGCCACAAGAATTTAATTTAATTTTAATTACTACAAGTAAATCACATTTTATTATTTGAAATTTATTACGGGGTCACAAAGATCTTGTGACCCTCAAAATTTCACCAAGGGGGGGTCACATGTCCCCCAAGACCCCCTTGGACGTGACCCCCCCCCCTTGGATCCGCCACTGTTGTAATGTTGTTTGAATGAAGTTTAGGAAAATGCATAAACAAAAGTATTAACATCGATAATTATTGGATGATTAAATGAATTATCCATCATTATAATGACGAAATTAAATCGCATTTTTTGTAAAATAGGTTTGTAATTGAGAAGGTAGATTGTATGTATTATCGGCTTAGCATGTACTCGTATTAAACTATTTCCCCTTCGATACTTACTTAATTAACCCCTTCCAGTAGAGTTCCGCTAAGAAATGCTTCTTCAGATAAAACATCGATCTTCTCTTTTTACCCTGGTCAAACGGAAACGTCTCAAGGGCTTCAGTAGCAAAATCAAACTCCGCAAGGATACACTTATTGTATCCTACAACTAGCGGACATGAAGTGTAACCATCGTACTGTATAACAACAAAAAGCATTGTCAATACTATACATGTACAAGATAAAATTTGTTGACATAGGCTTAACGAATGGGATCTTTCCTTAAGGTAAACTAAACCACATTCTTAACATGCAGCCTCTCATCCAATATTATTTTCAATAGCTAACAATTTCTCATCAGCATAATGCGGAACTACCCCGTATTTTAAAAGTTATTTTACCGAAACTGCATTAAAAATGTTTTGTGTGCCACATAAGTGCATTCGAGACAACACTTTGTAGATTAACAACTTATGGTTAACATAAGAAATACAGTGTTTTTTGTTACAAAATTGAAATCAACTAAAACTGCACTTCAATTCCAAAATAACAAATATAGTTAATCCAGACTTTTCTTTAATACCTTTTAGTTTGAGATAAACCACTATTAAAATGATAAATGAAACGAAGATACTGATTGCTAAAGCTGCCAAATATAATTGTAGAAACTAAACTTACAATGTTTGCTGGTTCTTTTCCACTTAATACAGCTTCTATTGTTTTCTTTAAAACACCAGATTGAGCGGCTAGAAAAAAAAAACAAATCAAACTGGATAAAATTTGTACCGTATTTAGTATGCCAATGTAAATATTCTTGTAATTTTGTTTTTTAAAACCTAAAACAATTTTTGTTATAAAGTTGTAGAGAAGAAATACAAAGAAGAAAAACTTAAATTGTAGGACTGTGGAAACGAAGAGAAGAGATGCTACTCTGTGATAGTAAGTATCAGGAAAGTGTAAGAGATTAGATGAAATCAGCTTCAGGTGAGTTAAAGCCGACCTCATAAACACTTCAAAGTAGGAGAAAAACAGAGGGGTGGTCGTAGCATTAGAATGACAGAAAAGATTCATCCCGTAGATCGTGGCACTTGGTGAAATACGCGAGCAGGCTTGCCTAACCGCTTCAAGTCGATGGACAGAATTAAGTAGGAAACTCACAATCACGCAATCATTCACTTCGTGATCCGTATACATTGATGATGGAATCTATGAGCTTTACAATAGAGTGTGTAGATGATGGTGTGTACCTTCAAGGAAGAAGGCGAGAATTGTAGACCACCCCCCCCCCCGTTAGCTACGTTATATATTCCTGTACTGTATTAATGAAAAAAATCAAACGACAAAAACGGAAATACACAGATCCAACTATTCCGAAACGTGCTAAGAGACTTAAAAAAATCAGCGTCACATGATACCATTAAAATGGCAGGAGATTACAGGGCTACGGCTTTCATCATTTAATCAGTCATTGTAAGGAAAAAAAAACAATGTTCATGTAAAAATCAATAAATAGGAGAAGCGAAGCATTTATAAATACTTTTACACATGCAGTAAAGGTAAAATGAATCATACATCTTAAGATTTTTGATAACATATTAAAGAAGTTTTTAGTGCAGAAGTTTAGAGAGGGCATATCAGAATCTTTATACAATACTAATATTTAATTTTCTTACCGACGGCTGCTGCAGTTCGTGCAGTAGGTATGTCGGTACAATCTCCAATTCCAAAGACGTTTTGATATTTAGTATGCTGTCCAGTCTCCTTGTTCACCGGCAGGAACCCACTCTCAGCAGCAAGAGGGCTGCTCTTGAGGACATCTGGAGGGCCCATTGGTGGGGTTATATGGAGGAAGTCGTACTGCAACAAGATAATAATGGTTCGTAAGCACAAGTGTGGAGTGGATGTTGTTTCAACTGTTCTCCTATCCATGTATTTATCTTGTTCAATTCTTATATCTTTATTTCGTTTTTATCAAGAGTCGAACACTGACGTGGATTTGTAAAGTCTGACTAAATCCATTAGAGCTTGATATTCCACCTTCCAGATTTGAATATCATGGCCGAATTCTTAAAATTCAAATAAAGTATCACAATTTGTGAGAACAACAAAACGAATTGTTAGCAGCCATATGTGTTTTCAAATTAATATTCTCAATTGGTAATTTTCTTCTTTTATTAACGACAGTACTTCGCTTACGTTATTTATTCAACCAAAAACAAAATACATAAAATTACAATCACACTTATTCAGGGACAATTAAACAACGGAATTTATATAACTCAAAGTGTTCTTCAATGGCGTAATTTCTGACCTTTTCAGTGAGGAGAGACCAAACACGGGGCAAATAAGTTAACAGGAGACTTAAGCCTTTGGTACGGGGAAATTGGCGTCTAAACAGGAGAGAGTCTAAAAAGGAGAGTCTTTTAACGGAGTTGCTACTAAGATATTCTTTTTATGAAGCTACATGTGGGCATAGATCTATTAATTCATAGAAAGACAACACTCTTCTCTGGGAACATGTAAAAGCACACATACAGTAATAACGTTGTATAAAATTCATGTTTTTCTTAGAACTAAACTTGAACCATTTCAAACTATATGGCAATAATCAATCTTACATTAAAGGTAACTCTATCTTGATTTTCAGAATCAAGTTTTACGAAGACTGCTTCTTGTTTTTCATGGTTAACTTCAGCAAGACTGTGTCTTAAATTGACGGTAATGTTCCGCTCTTTCACGACCTTCCAAAGCTCATCTGCATACTTCTTTGCAGCAAAGATTACAGGAAGAGATGAATTATAAAATATGTTGATCTTGTCACGTTTCCCATGCTGAAAATAAAGCGAGCCAAAACTATTTTAAAAATCATGATTTACCTTCAATTTTGAGAGATTTTAGATTAGAGATATCAGATTAGACGTCAAAATTGATATTTTCTTTCTTTGAAAATACACAACTAGGCCTAAAGCCTTATAAAATAAATTTGATTAAAAATTCTAAATGTATATTATATCAACTATCTTTAAAATTGTCAATCTGTTGTTTCCATTCAAGTCGAAGTAGTTTGATCTCGGGGTTATTCTAGTGTTCGTATTTGATAAACTCCATGAGTACGTCTTCTCGAGATCATGGAGAAAGTGCCGTACAATTCGTTACAGGATTGTTCGACAAAGACATGTACAATCTATCAGGTATAGGATAGGACTACAGTGTACTCTTTAGAAGGAATGGAAATTGTCTTCTGTCTAAGCTCTACCGAAGGAATGTCACTGATATGCCGGTTACCAGGGTTTCATAGGGAGCGCAACGCGCGTTCCCTCTAAAACTACAGTGACGAGTTATATTTGCTTTCAGATAGCCTTAAATTGGCTCCAGTTGCTTTGAATTTTCAAAAATTTTCCACACCGAGGTAGGAAACACCTCCACCAACACACCCTCCCCAGGTCAGTCTCTTCGCTCCCGCCCATGAAAACCACGAAAAAAATTACCTTTGAGAAGTGGTGCTCAGCAAGGTACATGATCTTCTGTGGGGCACCAGGACATTTGATCTGTGTGTTTGGTAAAGTGAAGATAGCGTTACCAGCTTGAAGCTTCTGAATGGCTGGGAACGTCTTCAGTACTGTGGTAGGCGAGTAGTTTGAACACACCATTGGATCATTAGCAATCGCATCCGGTAATCCTTTTACCTTTAAAAAAATGTAACAGCAACATTAACAATTACATAAATATCCATAATTTGTGTTTTGTTTTATAGCGATTAAAGACATTGGCTGGTATTCTTGAAAGCGGACTAACTTTAGTCCAGGACTAAATTCAGATTTAATCTAGAACTAACTGACTATGGTATTCTTGAAAGTTTCTAATTGTTCAGTTATAAACCCTGGACGAAAGTATTCTAAATTTTGTCTGCCGAAGAACCAGGTTTACGGATAGTCCAGGATCAATTAGTGCTGTTCTAGAGTTAGTCCTGGAGTAACTTTCGAGAATACCAGCCATTATCATTAAGTGGAAATAAAATAGACATTGGAAACTACGGACCTAGCTATCGTCTCCAGTCATTGAAGTTAACCAGACCTAGGCAGACATTCAAGTTCCGTTGCATGATCAAAAAGATCTCCCATCAATTAATTTCTGTTACATATGGAAACGACGTAGCATTTCCTCTCCAAGGTCGCCTTACCCATTGGAGAAAACTTAATTTTTAGGGAAAATTACGTTTGAGTATTATATTTATGATTTCCACGTAATCGCCCAAACGGATTATGTTGTAAAACTGTTTTACCTATCTGTGAAGATTAATTTGAAAAATCTCATACAGTTTCATCAGAAAACTTTGGTTTTTAACAGCTCCTCAGGCCGATTTAAATGGGGAATTTCTTGAAATCTTAGGTTTTTGGTTGTTTCAAGCTGGGTTAGTGACTCTCTCACTCGTAAACTATTTCTTTGGCAGTGCTGGTCCTAACAGATTCTTGGAGGGAAATTAATGTAATAGAATCTAATACAAAACTTGGTATGATTGGTTGGCTAGTTTTATCGGAAGAATAGAAAATATAATAAAACACATTATCGATCTAATTTAACTACCTATGCAGCAGAGTGATTTGACCTTGGTGCGCTGAGTTCGGATAGCAAATGATACAAAATGGTGAAAACGTTTCCATATGATGTTCAATGACAACATTAAACTTTCCGAATGGATTCTTACATGAGTTATAGCCATATACGGGACAAAATAAACCACTCATTTAAATAGTTTTTTTATATTTTAATAAGCCTACAGTTTATGTATATTGCGGTTAGCTTTAATAGGTTGTTTACTGTATTTCATGTCACAAATTTGCGTGCTTTGCTATATTTTTGTATTTTTATGTAGGCCTACTTGATCTTGAGAATCGTTCAATTATGGATCCAAAACGTCGATGTAATTTTTCGTCATTAAATTTTGTATTTTACTTGGACATATCTTATCCCTGATTAAAATACTCTATATTTCATTTTAAATTTGTTTTGAACGAAACAATCATAATGACCATAAACAACTAGCATATGACAGTCTATGAATACATTCATCCCGATAATAGAGGTGGTCGAAATGATTGTAATACTAACTTGATCAAAGTCAAGGTGGAAGCCCATTGCTACAACCATTATATCATATTTTAATTGCTTGCCCTCTTTAGTATGGACTGTGTTGTTATCAGGTTCAAATTCAACGGCAGCGTCTTGTATCCACGTGGCATTCGATGGGAAGATGTCTTTGGTCTTGCGTATTGACTGATCAAAATTCTTTAGACCACCACCTACTAATGTCCACAGTGGCTGATAATAGTGATTCTATAAGGAAAATAACACATTAAATTATTCTAGATGTAAGTAGAACCTCGATTTTACGTACTGCGAGGGACCAGAAGGGGGTATATATAATATGTAAATCCGGGTATATAAAATTGTGTTATGGCCTTTTTATAAGTTTTTTCATTACTTATTTCCTCATTTATTTATTACTACTACTCATTGTTTAGGCCAAGAAAATTTTAAGTATGCAAAAATCTATAAATATTGGTTAATTTAATAATGTCCAGTTAAAATAGTTTAAAGCTTAATGCTTTAGCATTTTTAGTTAAATTTAGGAGTATGTAAAATTGATGATTCATAAAATTGATGTAAAATCAAGGTTCCAATGTATTGTCACTTGAAGGATAGCAAAATGTCATCAAAATGGAATTAAATTGAACTTTTCTCTTAATATATCAAAGTCAATGGAAGTTAATGCCTGTTTCCTCTCGATCAATTGACTTGCGGCAAGTTTTGACTTAAATAGATTGACGAATAACGATTTTCACCTCAACTCAACTCACGATTGACAAAAAAAACAGGCTTGAGAACCTGAAAATATAAATAAGTTTAACCCTATTTAATTTTTTTTTAATAAGAGTTATAACAGGTTCCATCGTTTTGAATGAATTTGTTAGGCCTATTTTAAATATTTTAACTAAGGCCTAGGCCTATATGAAATTAGGAGTAAACCTTGTTTAAATATCTCTCCTGTAATTGTTATGTATGATCGTTATTATATTTTTCAAAATAAGCCAAGTCATTTCCAAGATCATTTTTAAATGACAATACTTGTAGTCTTAATGACTCTTGACAAAATAGTAACGCTGAATAGATAAAAGGCCTTCCATACAAAGAGAGCGAGGCCATATTGCTTCAAGAGTCTCATTACCTCCGCCAATGAAGTTGGCAATGTATTTTCGGCCATGCTGGTGGGTGTGTTTTGCCAGTTCACAGCAAAACTTTAAAAAGGAAATTACAGATTCTGGCAAAATTTTCAGAAAAGTTTGGAAATAAGCCAATGAACAATTGATTACAATTTTGGTGAAGATCCGTTGGCACTTAAACTAAATTATTAAAGTTGTTCAAAATTAAACCCAATATTAAAAATGGCAACTCCGGGATTAAAATTTTAACGGATAAATCTATAGAACAATTAGTTTTGTCCTAATTGGCAAAATTTCACAACATTTGGACAATGAGATAATGCCGAAAAATGTTGAAAAGTGAATCGCAAATCATAAGTGGGTCTACTACTCAAATTACACAGTGTTAAAGAATAGGAAAATTAGACATTTTGAAAGGGTTGTGCTTAAAAACCAAAATCACTTTAGAAATATAACTCACATAAATGGAAAGATCAGTCAAATTCACATTAAACAGGCAATTTTTAATGTGACTTTTGATACGGTTTTCAAACACATCCCTTCTGTAATTTTTCTATTTTTTAGCATTGAGTAATATGAGTATTAGACCCAATTTTTGATTTAATGGCTACTTTGTTCAAATGTGAAATTTTGTCAGTAGAGTAACGACTAATTGTTCTATAGCTGTATCCATATAAATTTTATTCCCGAACAAGTCATAAACGGAAGGTAAATTAATTTGCTTTTGTTCTACCAACACAGGCTAGAAACTTCATTCACACTTTCAATTACATAATCCTTTGCGGCGAATGCAGGATCAGTTCATGATAGGGCCTAATTTTATTATCATGCATTTAACGATAGAATGTTAAGTACATGCGATATGTTTAGTTTTTAACAATTGGTGTAAAAATTTGAGACGAAAATTATTTTAAAATATACGAAATAAAAGTCTTACATCTGAGGGTTCTACAACAGCTACCTGTGATTTACCGAACTTTGACCCCAGTATGCTTGCCATGGCCAGACCTCCAGCTCCTCCTCCTACCACCACGGCACGATAGCTGGTGCTGAGATGACGTAGGCCTACATAAACTCCTGTTTGAATATTTTTTATTGGCCTGCAGATGGAACGATACGCCATGATGATTTTGTTTTCTGTAAATAAAAACACAAATATACGATGCAATGAGTAAGCCTATCAGTTACAACCAGTTATAAAATAGGGCATACAGACCAAATTTGGTAGCCCAATTTTAGTTTACTTTTTAGCTCCGGCGCGACGGAGGTCGATTGATCGATCGATCAATCAATTAATCAATTCATCAACCAGCCAACCAACGAACCATACTAACCATTCAGTCGATCGATCAATCAACCAATCAATCAGTCAGCCAGCCAACCAACCAACCAACCAATCAATCAAATCCATCGATTGGCTTGTCAATCGATCGATCAATCAATCAACCAACCAACCAGCAAACCAACTAACTTATCAATCAATCAATCAATCGATTGGCTTATCAATCGATCGATCGATCTATCAATCAACCAACCAGCAAACAAACCAGCTTATCGATCAATCAATTAATCAATCATTCAACCAATAAGTCAATCTATCAACCAATCAGTCAATCAATCAACCAATCAGTCAATCAATCAATCGATGAACCAATCAGTTAATCAATCAATTGGTCAATCGATTTTATAATCCTAATTCAGAAATTTCGAAGGCGCTCTGAATTAATGGAAGTGATGCTCGGAATATAAAACATTTTTTATAGACATGAAAGGGAATTTAACCCACGCGCTTATTTCATTTCACATTATCAAGAGTACACGACCAGCCAACTAACCACAGGGACGTATCCAGCAGAGCTGGATAGAGGGGGCCCGATGCCGGATAGAGGGTACCCGGTGCCAAATCTCGTGTTGTTTCTAGGGTCTAGGAAAAAAAAGAACATGAAAAAAGAAGTGTTTTTCAGGTTCAAATAATATTCGTCAAACTGAGTCAGGTTGGCCCCTCAACCAAACAGTCGATATCTTGTTTAAAAATTCCACAAGGCCATTGAACCTCTGTGTCAATGTAAGTTGCACGTTGAACTGGGTTTTACCCACTCAGCCAGCTAACGATCGAAAATAGAACAGTAGTTTAAAAGGAAATAACGAAAAGTCGAAAACTTGTTTTTTTTTATATAAGAGATCGGTCGACAATAGAAAATAAATAAAAATAAATTAATGTAGAAGGGTTCAGAGTCGTCGAGATACGAGTAGGCCTACTTGTTTTGAATCCATTTCCAGTCTTTCAATTCTGTTTTTTAATGTTTTGTAATGTTTTAGTAGTAGGGGCGGACCCAGCGGAGCTCGAAAGAGGGGGTCCGATGTCAATTTGGACAAATACAAGTGTGTGATTTTAACAGAAAACTGATGGCAATAGGCGTGGGTTCAGGGCCCGCCTAGGGCCCGGGAAACTATTCTCTATAGAACAGATGCTCTCTGGTACACTTTCAGAGGTCCAAAGTGTGCAAAAAATATTATTTGCCGAGTCAAAAGGGGGGACTGGGCCCGGTTAACCACCACCCCCTCCCCCTCACGCGTAGCCGCAGAAATTTGAAATTTGCATAGCAGATGATGTTAATAGTATAAAAGCAAGAACGATACAGAATCCGCTTCATTCGAACACTAAATTAATGAAGTGAAGGAAAGGAAAACGAATCTATATTGATTTGTAAGGAAGCGTAACGTCGCGCTTTCCTTTAATTACCAGTCCTCTTAACTGGAAATTAATAAAGACGAAAACGAGTATAGGCCAACAGAAAACCTATAAATAGTTACTAGTTTTTGATTTATATAGCGCCTTATACTTACTAGTCTCAATATGACTTTCTACTCCCCTAAGGGTCACGTCATGTCATGCAGCATGTACTGGTTTGCACTTGCGCACATTCGTCTGTCCACAGCAGGGATAATGTATGGACCAGTACATTGGGGTAACCCCCTACTCGTCTCGAAAGGTGTACTGGATTATTTATAGTGCACACGTATAAACACTCGTAGGACAAAATCGATGCTTATGTAGCCTTTTAATATTATATGCCTGCATATAGTACAGAATAAATTTTGCATTAAGGACATGTCGTAGGCCTTTGATAGGCCTACTTTTAATAGTGACATATTATATAACGGATACAACTAGGCCTATCAATGTACGAACCCATAAAAACCTATCTGAAATATATTAATAGGTACTACATTACGTTTTTCTTGTACGCCTACTTTATTCTTAATCGAATGTGTGAAAACCAATGTACAGTACCGGTACGTGTAAATTCAAAGGGTAAAGTTCGATCTTTGATGTGACAGCAGGCAGATTTGAGGCTTAGGGCCTATGTCAATATATAGGCCTGTTATGTTTGATAAAAATAGGTCTATTATCAGAAAGTCTGTCCTAGTATGTGATATTAAACATTAAAATATCCAATGAACAATGTTATACAGGGGCGCATCCAGGATTTGGCGGAGGGGGGGGGGGAGGGGTGGGG
>JAOTQE010063043.1:0-17807 GCA_025631205.1 Nesometra sesokonis
CTTGTATATTTATATATTGAAACGTAAACAATGAGAAAATCTGCTGAGTGTGAAAACAGTCGCCCCAACCGGGACTCAAACCCGGGACCTTCTGCTTGATATGCAGACGCCTTAACCACTTAGCCATTGGGACTAACGTGGCGAGTTCAAGTTCGATTATATATAGCAGCCTCAACTATTCACCCGTATGCCGCCACTCTGTTCTATTTTATATCGTTATATAAATAGGTGTCATTTAAAGCATATAAACAATGGCCCTATATTACTGTTAAATTTACTAATAAATGCACAATAACCTTGATATAGAAGCATCCATATACACATCATCTATACATGGATATTTCAATCATCATACATAATTCCTTCTTCTTATTTTTAAAACATCTATAAGCTATAAACCATGGCAATGATAACTAAATTATTAAATGTTACATCTCACTAATGTGACCATGAAAAAACATATTATAGTTAAACCGACAAATATTAGTTGGTATTAGAAAGAATTAGAATATCGCAAAACGATTAAAGCATGCAATGAAAATTGCCGAATAATTTAGCTAATGCAGACTCTTGTATCAGTAATCATTTCAATTTAACTATTAAAGGTTATCGCTTTTGATTTATGTAGTTCGTGTTTTTCTATGATTTCCTAATTCACACCAAAGCTGAATGAAGTATATTATCCCGTACAATACGCAATACATGTCAGATATCTTAACAATATTTTATTATGTATCTATTAAAAACACGATTAATCTGAAAGTATTACCAATTTGCATGATTGTTAAAGTCGTTTCTTTATTACATTATCCAATTGGAACCCTTTTTCTTGAATTGTATGGCACGTTGGGTTAATCTGATTGACGTGTATCGTTTATATTCCTAGACAAATGTAATCCAAGTCAGAAAAGGTCTAAAATAGATGTTGTTCTCACCATGGAGGTTCTCACGAACAAGGTCGGTATGGCCGCGTCGTACATTCGTCATCATCCTGTATGTTTGCGTTAAGTGTGTCAGACCTACAATCAGGAAACAACATTTAGGATTTTGTACAAAAAGTTTAGAATATTCAAAACATTAAAACCATATCTAATAATAATAATAATAATAATAATAATAATAATAATAATAATGATGATGATGATGATGATGATGAAGATGATGATGATGATGATCATGATGATGATCATGATGATGATCATGATGATGATCATGATGATAATAATCAATGCGTTATGGTATAAATGCACAATTGTTTGGTTCCAATAAAGCTTTAATTAATTACTAAATACAACAGAGGACACGTACAAGTGTTAGTTAATAAGCAATTGTTCTGTGTATTGTCCAATTTACCTATCTTAGACGGACCTCAAGGAGGAGTGGGGAGGGGTTCTTCCGAACCCCCGAACCCGCACCCCGCCCTCAGGGTACGGGCTAGGTACAATAATACTAATTAATTTGTCATCAGTATTAATTTAGTCTTGCGTTCACTAAATCACATAGCCTACTTCATGTCATGCTTAATTAACCAAATTTACGACTTTTATACATAAATTCGAAAATTGGAAAAAACTTAATAACATATTTTATGGAAATGATACCCACAAAATGAAGTTCAACATCGTTTTTTTTTGTCCTCACGAACAAGGTCAGTTATGATCGCATCGCATATAACAATATTTGCTATCACCCTTTTATTTTTGTTGCACTAAATTAATATCCTACTCAAACAGCCTAATTTACGACATGCGATAATTATTAGGAAACAGTTAAACTATGCTAAAAAAATAGGCAAAAGTCTAAAATCGTTGTTCTCAGAACAGGTCGGTGTGGTCGCGTCGCGCATTTATAATTCGTCATCACCCTTCATTTTTTTACGTTACATTCGAATCTCTCTATGACTATGAGGCACACTTAATCCTGCTCGGAAACTAAATTTACGACGTTCGTATACAATGCACTTAAATAGGATATTAACTCATGACATTGTTTCTTATACAACATTTAATACCGTATATATTAATTATAGGAATAAAAGACTTCATTTAACTACGATAGTTACTGCGAGAATGAAGTAATGTTAATTTAGTTATGTCGTCAATTGAAATATAAATGTTTGTTATGCGCTTTCATTAATCATGTTTCTCGATTTTTAAATTAAATCCTCTAATAGAAATAAATCGTTTAAAATATCATGACAGTAGAAGAGAATAAACGCTTTGTTACTTTTGTTGTGGCGAGAACAATTTGGTGATAACAATTTCGAAAAAAAACACACACAACAAGACCGAAATGCTAATAATAAGGTTTCGCAACTTTACGAAATACGAAAACGGAAACGGATACGTCATAAATTTTTGTAACTTTAAATAGAACACCTTGAATATCTGTCACATTTGGTCAGTATTTTAGTACGATCATCAACAATTCATAGGTAGAAAATTTGATATAGGCCTATGTAAAATGGAAGTTTGACGTTTCCATTTTCGTTATCGTATTTCGTAAATCCTCAAAACCTCCCTAATAAGATGCGCTCTTTCCCCGATTAAGCGACAGACTGACTAACTGACCGATTAACAATGGGATGACCAACGGACATTACTAAGAAACAACTTGCTAAATGTCAACCCAATTTGCACTAGAAAAATCTAAATGGCATATTACGTACTGATAATACAAATGAAGACAACAGGGGTCGACAGACCATGGACAGAACGCTGGATTGACCGAAACACATAAATAAAATACTACCTGTAACTTTCAAATCAATCAAAGTATTGAAAGATTAAGAAACTGCCTTTTAAATTCCGTACCGGTACTGGTACCAATTGAACTACAGTATTAGAACTTGAATAGAACATGCGTAATGGGAATCAATCTCAATACGGACTGACAGACAGACAGACAGACAGACAGACCAACTGACTAAAACCGACCAATGTGATGTTCAAAAGATATTACTAAGAATCTGCCTGCTAAATTTCAAATAAATTGAATTATTACAATTTTAAAATAGTATATTATGTAAAGACAGTAAAAAAACAACAAAAAATAGACCGATAGACTACGGGCAGACTGACTGACTAACGGATTGACCGAAACACATTACTAAAATACAACCTTCAAACCAGTTAAAATATTGAAAGGTTAAGAAGCTGCCTTCTAAATTCCAAACCAATTGGCTACAGTATTAGAACTTGGAGTAATAGGACAATAAACGTAATGGAAGTTGACCTCAATACGGACTAACAGACAGACCGACCGACTGACCAATGCATGGGCGGTGAAAGAGGGGATGGGGGTCCCCCTAAAATGTCACTCCAACTACAAAATTTAGAGGCAATAACGTTTTTTTTTTGTTTTTGGTGGGGTTTTTTGCTCTTCCAATTCTAACCGGTCTGGGGTAGCTGAGCAAAATTTAACCTCCCCCCTAATTAAAAAACGTTCCAACGCCCTTGGACCAATGGACAGGGCCGTAGCCAGAGTTGAAAAACAGACGAGGCAAAGTCTGGAGGCCACGTAGTATTCCAGGAACTGGAACCCTCTGTTGGAGATCTGAGGGCGAGTGTCCCTTAAAATTCCAAATTTCGAAAATTTCAGACGAGGCCACCGCCTCGTCTGCCTCATGTACGGCACTGATGGAATGACCAAAACATATTAGAAAGAAACTGCCTGCTAAATGTTAACACTGAGGTTAGAGGTCCGGTAGTGGATGCTATCTCTGTAATTATTAAGTTTGGGTTAGGTTGGCCTATCTAGGGACGTTTGCGGAGATAGCCTCCACTACCGGAACGCTAGCCACAGCTAAATTTTTGAAGCAATGGTACAATTCTTACTTTACGAAAATGCATTTAAACGTAAAGAGGAATCGAACAATTGATCGACAGAGAGAAGTACACATAGTGCGATCGAAAGATTAGTTTTATTTGGGACTAAATAGTATGAATTTTAAAACAGACGTCATGTGCAAAATCAATGCTTTCTAAGTATCGTTGATTGCATGTCAGACATACGTCGAAAGAGTAGTATACACACGAACACCAAATGTTTACACACTGATAGCATGCTACAAATCCCGATTTTCTTAAATGGTGGTGTGGACATGAACTTCGGTACGGTAAATACATCGAAGCTAATAATACAACGTAATTAAGTAAATTCATTTCGTTTAATTGTGGCATGTATTGTATCAATTTGACAGAGAACGTGACTAGTAAACAGTGTTGGGTGTATGTTTCCTTAGACATAGGCTTCCATCAAGAAATAGTCGCGCCAGCGTGTGGTTTTGGCGCGCATTCTAGACGTCGCCCGTGCGTGTAGACACGCAGATGGCTCGCTTATACGCCACAAAAATGATAGTCCCAACGTCATCATAATGCCAATGTATTGACATATAATAAACAACAATTCATGTTTTAATCCATGTTACGCATATGTTACCACTGGTGAAACACTGGTCCTGGCCCTGTATCTTGTATAATACTATTTGTCTCTCTTAACCTGATTACTTGCTCAAATAACATGAGTAATAATATAAATTGAAATATATGATAATTATTATATTTATTATGGTATGTAATTGCTTATACATATATAGGCCTACTAATATGTATTCTACAGAAAATATTAGCTTATCTGAAGAGGTCCGGTTACGGGCGAAAATCATTATAGACCTGCCATGCGAGTACTTAAAACATAGGCCTAGGACCAAAATGGCTTATCTATTTATAATTATAATCGGAACACGTCATTTTCTGACCAATTGAATCACCAGGCAGGGATGATTCAATAAAATATGTCTACCCATGTAGAATATATATATAAAAGAAATCTGAGACTCCTAATAGTAGTTTAATTAAAATATAAATATTATTAACCCCTCGCGTGCCATATTTAAAAACAGAACAAGGCAATCAGAAGTATACACCCTCGCCCTGTGCAATATACGGTAGTTGAATGCACGACGCAACATTAACCCGCAGAATTTGTCACATAAAATCATAATTTGAATTTTGGATTACAGCACAATAGAAATTCGGAATTCACCAGGAGAATGCGATGCATGAAGCTCATTTAAACATTTTGACGGTATTTTAATACCGGTGTGTGGCCAAATAGTATTTAATAAACCTACAGTCCTTGACCTGTGACGAGAAAATAAGTTGTGAAATTTTATGGACCGAATCTTTGTTTAACATGTTTTTAAACCAATTTTTTAAAATATTAAAGTCTAAGATTAGATAAAGCAAAACTTTGGCCTAAGTTATACGAGTTATTGTATACAATAAAATACTGTATGATGAATCATTCCTGTATGATGAATCATTCCTGATGATGACATAATCTATGTTGAAATATTGAATCCTGTCAGGATGGCGTGTATCTCATTACTTGGAGTATGTATTATACTTGCATATAATCTTGTCATTCAACATTGGTCTTAAGTAATGAATTATATAGGTATATTGACACTTTAAACCAAAATTTATCTGATAATTGCTGATCTCGTATTCCAAGAACGGTTTCCCGATTAAACGAATGTAATGGATAACAGTTTATTAGATACTTAGAATGTACACGGATTCAAACGGGCAGTACAGCGTGACGTGTATGGTCATTTAACAGCTTTTAACCGCCAATTGTTTTCATCAAATCTTACCGAAGTACTCGTTTGTAAGTCTTACTGTCAGCACCTGACGGTAAACTCACGCGTATACAGACGCCAGTTTGTTTTTTGCACCGCACCTTTAAGGCTGTTACCGACGTGAGGATCAGTTATTAAGAAAGAGTAATCAACGACAGATTGTACTACAAAAAGTGGAATTCAGTCTGGATTGAGCATGCGTAGTTACTAAAGAATGTCTGGCAACAGTCTACGACTTGAGCATGCGTACAACAGCTTTCCCACTTGTTCTTGCCTTTCATGTTCTTTAAAGAAATATTGTCCTCAAAACGAGAACAATTAAAAAAAATCACTTAAAACATTTACTTGTGTTTATTGCAGGATTTAAAAGCTTGTGCATTAGTGTAAAGATTTAAAAACGCGTTTTTTTGTCTTTGATGTTGCACCATGCGATGCTTTAAAATTAAGAAATCCTACACGAAATGGCAGTTATTATGTACAGTATATAAACTCATTCTCTAAGTCCGTAAATAAACAATAAAAAAAAATTTAATAGTTATGGAGTTGTATACCTATTTCGGGTCATTTTGAGAAAAATATGCCTGCATCTAAAATATGAGTTCAGTCTCGTCAATACTCTTACCAGTTTGGTGCGTCAGTCTACCCAGCTGTACAATAGTATACCTGCCAACTCTCACGCATTATGCGTGAGTCTCACGCATTGGAGCCTATTGTTGACTTCTCACGCATAAATTAATATATATATATATCACGCACTGGCAGAATTCTCACTCATAAACAGTTATTTCAATAGTGTTTCCTGACGCATGAATAATATAGAGCAAAATATAGTAAAGACCGCCAAAACAGGGAAAAATATGGGCAAAACGGCCCGAAAATGGGCAGATGACGTTTTTTATTTATTTATTTTTTTTGCTTGCCAGATCGAAAAAGGAGAGGGTGTGGCCCAGATAGTGGTGGCGGGGCTTGTCTCAGGCACTGGAGGCAAAAAAAGTTGGCAGGTATACAATAGCTACCCGGCAAATTGTTGGAAGTAGCCTACGAACGATGGACTAGCGTCTTCATCGACTTCATGCAACTGAAACTGAGAATAAGTTCCAGCTACATGCTCGGAAGACGATTTACTACCTAATACTTTAACCAAACTACTTTCAATTTTACTATTTAAATATTTAGGCCGGTGGGAAATGTGTTTTTAGTTCCTACAGTGTAACTCGGGATGACGTTTTTAAGATGTTGATAAAACGTTAGATAGGCCTGTTTCATACAATTTTATGGGTAACTTTACGAATTTATCAAAAAAAAAAAAAAAAAATTGAGAGATTAATGAAAACCTTAAAAAAAAAACCCCGCCATTATTTTCGAATCGATCGGGCTTGGGAACCATTTTTTTTTTCTGATCTTAGTAGAGTTTTAAACGGTTAATCTCAGAAACAACCAGTTAGATTTTAGTCGAGCCATTCGATAGCCTGGTCATTCTGAAGCCGTAGGTTTTGACCATTACTGCCCTTAATACTCCCATTCGGTTAGGCCTGCAATTAGTCTCCAGAGAGCTTGATATCCAGAGCTTGTCCAATTTTGATAAAAGCAATTCAGAACAGGATTTTCTCCAGCATGGGATTATGATTCGGCAATGTATACACAATATTATATTTTGATTTTAGATGCGGAAAAGCGTCTCTACATAAAGCGTTTTACTTTGTCTGTTTGACTGTCGATATGTCAGTCACGTGAGGTTAAAACAAGTAGCTCGTATTTCGATGAGCTCCGACTTTAGTATGCTTCTTAACTAACAGATCATCTAGGGGAAATGTGCGTTAAATTCATTAATTAATCAAATTTATTTGAAACATTAGAAACACTCTTTGAATTAATTATTTACACTGTAAAAAGGGGCAGATCCAGCGATGTCAAAAGGGTTTTTAAGAGTGGGGGGGTATTCCCATATATAACATGACTACACAAACAATTAATATGCTTTAATGAGTCAATCAGCCTCTAAATATTTTCGCCCCGCGTTTATTTTTTATAAGACTCGGTCTGTTGTCGACCAAGATTTAGCCGTGTGGGTTAAACGTTTTATTTGTAACGGGAAATTAAATTTACACCCAGGTTTAACCCCCACCAGCCTACCTTCCAACAAGACTGCGCATAAATTATTTTTTGAAGTCATCAAGCACCCTCTAACTTTTCCTACGTTCGTTGTTTTTTTTTGTAAATCACAGTCCTGTTGTCAACCAATAGATAGCCGAGTGGGAAAACGGTTTCCTTAATTTGAAATTCAAGAGCGTGTCTAATCCCCTTCAGGAATATACACTAAATGTTTTAAAACAAGCGCCCTATAACTTTTCCCACGTTCATTGTCTTGTAAATTTCAGTTCTGTTGTCGTCCAATAGATAGCCGAGTGGGAAAAACGGTTGCCTTAATTTGAAATTTAAAAGCGTTTCAGGAATATACACTAAATGTTTTAAGACAAGCGCCCTCTAACTTTCCGACCATAAAAAAGTAATCATACTGATGGCTCTAAAGCTCCATCTATCTGGAGCTAAACTATTCGGCTTGAATTTATGCTCTGTGGAATATACACTAAATGTTTTAAAACGAGCGCCCTCTACCTTTTCCGACCATAAAAAATAATCATACCGATGGCTCTAAAGCTCCATCTATCTGGAGCTAAAATATTCGACTTGAATTTTTGCTCTGTGGAACATACACTAAGTGTTTTACAACAAGCGCCCTCTAACTTTTCAGACCATCAAAAAAAAAAAATCATACTGATAGCTCTAAAGCTCCATCTATCTGGAGCTAAAATATTCGACTTCAATTTTTGCTCTGTGGAATGTACAATAAATGTTTTAAAATAAGCACCCTCTAACTTTTCCGGCCATCAAAAAAATAATCATACTGATGGCTCTAAAGCTCAATCTATCTGGAGCTAAAAATATTCGACTTGAATTTTTGCTCTGTGGATAAACGTTTATAATATCCAGCACCGTATACAGGCGAATGGTGCAATTAAACGATTGCCTTTTTGTTGTTTTTTAATAAAAAAGCTTTTATTAGTAACTTAATGACCAGATCAGTCTTATGCACTAACGTGACATTGAAAGGGGGAATTATAAAACACGAAGCCTATAATTAGTTACACGTTTTACTACTTCAGTTAAAAAAAAAATCATTACAAAAATGTAAAAAGTGTTCTAGTAAACACGTTGAAGTGTGTTTTATCATCCTGTGTTGAAAATTTCCCCCATTTCAGTTTAGTAGTTTTTAACCCTACAGAAAAATAACGTCAATTTTAATTTTTATTAGGATTATAAATCATTGTTGTTAATACTATTCATAATTAAATGAAGCCCTAAATACATTGTATATTTCGATGAACATTTAAGTGAAACGTTTTACCTGAAATGATAGTAAATTTAAATCATCTCATGCTTTGAAAATCCATCATTCAAAATTAACAGGTACCCAAAATACATTGTATAAATTGCCCAACAGAATACAAATAAACCTTTTATTGTATCTGAAGTTCATCATTCAAAATTAATAAAAAAAATAATTAACTTATATAATTCGAGAAGTATGTAAATTTAAAGATGTGTCAACCGCAAGATAAAGATAGTAAATTTCAATTACTCGTCTATATAGGCCTACAAGTTCCTTCATCACTCAAAATTAACAGCTCATATAATTCAATGGTTCTGTGACGTTTTCTATACAAAATATTATACATCCCAATGAAGATGAAGATTGATTTTATCGTGTTTCTTTTTGTTCATTGCAATAAAAATGATAAATCTTGATGTTTGTTCTCAACTAGCGAGTTATCCGTTTAATAAAATCACATTGACAAGATAATAAACTTTATAATATTCCCTCATTTGAGGTAGTCGGTTTAATTCATTTATTCACATTTTTATTTTGGAAATTTCCATATTATACGAAAAAAAACAATAGGTTTAAACAAAAGCCATAATAAAATTAGATTATGTAAATGTTACAGAATTGATGTTTCGGTACCATAAAGTAATGTAAAATGGAATTTTTGGAATGTACATGTAACATGTAAGCTTTACTTGATTAAGGCAGGTTTATCTTTAGGCCTATATAAAAGCACAATATTCTTTGACCGTGGAGGAAATTCTCCATGCTCTGACTAATTCTTACAAAAATCTAGAAATGCAGATTTTTTTTTTCGAAAAGATAGAATCTCAGAATGGAGCATCTTGGAAAGACGAATTTCCAAGGTAATTATCTTGGAAACAAAGAATATTATCTAAAAATTCTGAAAAAAAAAATTGCGGAAAGGACTCCCTAGTCATCCGAAAAATCAATGGGATAACCGACATACACATTTCCGTACAGTTAGTGGGTAAAACGCTCGGCTTATAACCTGCAATTAAATTTAGTTACATGTTAAATTCCTACATATAAAATGACTACATTAACAGTTAAAATGTTTTAATCAAGCCAAGCGAGTTGTGTGGCCGAGCGGTTAAGGCAGGGGAACCGTGAGCCACAGCAATAATAACAGCATGGGTTCGAGGCCCGCTCGCACCATAGTTCTGGCGGTGGAACAAGTCTTCTCCGATAAGAACTATCATGTGCACTATAAAGAACACAGTACATCTTTCGAGACGAGTAGGCGGTTACCCCGGTGTACTGGTCCATACACAATCCCTGTTGTGGACAGAAGGATGTACGCTGAGTAGGAGCTGCGAGGACATGACGTGACCCTTAGGGGCATAAAAAGTCAGAGGAAAGTGTAACATCTGGTCCACAGCGCCTTGAGACTCTACTGTAGGCGCTATATAAATCTAATTTCATTACATTATTACATTAAATTTAATCAATCAAGCGGCCTCTAAATATTCCCGCCGTTCGTTTATTTCTTATAAAACTCAGTTTTGTTGCCGACCAATAATTAGCCGAATAGGTAAAACGTTTGATTTTTAACCTGAAATAAAATGAAATTTAAATCTAGACTCAATTCCTCTTCACGACAATGCCTGAATGAATGGCGAGAGTCTCCTGTTTTTTTTTAGTATTCTCCTGCCCTCCTGAAAAAAAATACATTTTTCTCCTGAAAATTTTAAGTGTCTACCAAAAATATTTAGAGTAGGTCTTGGCCTAACCTAGGAGCAAAATCGGTTGTCCCTTCAAAAAATACCAGCTCTGCTCAGTCTTAAATACAATTTATATATAATAATATACATATTTTTACATATTTTTATGTACTTTTTCTGTGTTCTGTGTTTTTTTTGTGATGCTTCGCACAGTTGCATTTACGGAAATTTGACATAAAATCTCCTGATTTTTTACTTCTCAAACTTTGCACCTCTGTATTACGGTACTTAAAATGTTTTGCTTATTTCTTGTGTAACTAACGCAGTGTGTACCATACTTTATTATGATTAAAGAGTCTCAAATAATTAATAACGGGTTTGAGTTAACCTATACCCTTATAAAATAATCAAATACATAGACTTGTTTAGCAATCATTGCGGACAATTTTACACTAATACATTACAGCAGGTGCATTTGTACTATCACCGGAATGATGTTGAAGATTTTATAAGCCATTCGTGTCTGTTTATTTTATTTGTTCTTGATTTCTGTGCATGTTATTAAGTTCATTCTCGAACAGGTCAGTATCTTTTATTCACTTGTCTTGATTTTTGAAATGCATTGCTTAGTCTAGTCCAACTATAATCAATTAAAACAATATATCAATATAGGTGTAATGTTTTTTGCCCAGTTAAAACAGAAAATAAAAAAAAAATGATGTAGTGTAGTTGATGATCTTTAATATATATAACCTGAACACGATTTGTCATTGTCTTTACGGGTTAAGTTCTTTCTTTTTACTTACTGTGACAATAGCTCTAGCCTCCTCCATTTACTTCATTCGCAATCCAGTAAAAACTGCTCTGTTGTATGCCAATTAATTACATAATTCGACGACAGTTGACGCAACTTGTCGAAACCTAGAGTAGACCCTTTATATAAGCTGTATTTCGACATTGGTAACGTCATCATCATGAATAGGCATAGATTTGGTATGGCATTATATAATACGCGGATATTTATATCTTAATTGCTTAATATTTATCAGGTAAGCCTATTGGTCTTATTGCATGGTTATGGGAAATAACTCTAGGCCTCCGTATGATGAAACGGCATGGCGCTGTAATTTGGTGGTTATACTATTAGTTTCAAAACCTGAGGTTCTTGGTTTGAAACGGGGAATTCTAAAATTTAAACTAAATGCAATGCTACTCCCTATATAACCTATATATAAATATTACAATAGTATTACAGGTCAAACCAACAGTTAGACAGTACTTTAGGATGTGACTTTGATTCAATGTCTTAATCATGACAACAAAACTGGAAGTGTACTAATGAATCTAGAATTCCAAAGATTGACAACATATAATTTACTCCTTAAATCCAGAATGTACATGACCTGGAGACAGAAAAATATACGTCATTCCCTGAGTGCCTTTATATTGCATCTGTATCTTTTATCACTATTTTTCTTTTTAATTATATATGCTGTAGACCAAAATGATTAACATACATGTATATTATATACATATTTATAATCTCTGTACCATTTGTAATATGGACCGTTTGTCAGAAATAAAATAAAATTGAATTGAATATGCACAAATAATGCACGCCCTGTCATAAATATATGCTCAGTATTTCGCATTTATTTCGACTTGAACACAAACGTCAATAAAGACCAGCGAAGTAGGCAAAAAAAATACAATGAAGCGGAAGCAATTCTTATCAACTTATTTGCTGCTCTGGGTCATCTTGATCTACAAAGACAAGTGACATGAACATGAACTACTGCGATTCCCGTGTTTTATCAATTAACATCACCTGATATGCAAATTTAAATGGTCGTTTGTTACTGCCCACAATGTCAATGCCTTCTTTAATACAAGTGAATACGAAAGTTGTGGTGTTAGGCAAATAGTAGCCAAATAATAGCCGCCATGTTTAATCATATATGACACATTGCATAGGCCTATTGCATATGTGGCAGAGCAAAGCCAAAGTAGGCACAAGTCGTAAAGCCAGTTTTTTACAATATGCACATTTTTTTACATTTTATTTATTTCAAAAACATCAAGTTTAAAAATCAAGATTCATGCAATAACAATTTTGAGATATATGCTCCAAAAAATGTTTAAAAATAGAATTTAAAATCTCCCTGCATAGTAAATGTATAAGTAATTTTCAAATGCAGTTTTTTTTTCTCAAGATATACATTCTAAGTGTTCAAAATTTTGATTGATCATAACTTTGCAAGAAAGCATCGTATGAAACTGATTTTGTTTTGCATGTTAGAAATATATAATAATGAGTAGTTTATAATAATAATAATAATAATAATAATATATAATAATGAGTAGTTTCATAATCCGTAAATAATTAAATTTTCGATTTTTCGACTTATGCCTCCTTTTGCTTGGCTCTGCCACATGTGCATTAATTAGTATCTTGCACATTTTACATGTTATTGAAAGTGACACACATACCATTACGGGTTATTAGAAATGTCATAAGTCTATGCAAATAGAAAAATAGCGTAAATGTTTTTAACAAAAAAAATAAAATCTAATTAGAGACACCATGCTTCTGTACGGTTTGCCTATTATATTTATATATTATTGGTATCTTTATTTCAAAATACATGGAATACAGAATACAAAATTTTATCTATTGCAGCAAAAGATGCTGAATTGCAGATACAATATTGTTATAAAACGAAATACAACATAACAAATACAAATCCAAAATATCCATATTACACACATTGCAAAATGCTGTTGTATGTAAAAGAACTACAAAACGCGTGTGTCTGGGAACTGATTTGACAAATATTGCAATCGGGTCAACCTTATATTATTCCTATCACTGGTAATTGCGATATTATACTCGTATAAGAATATGATCAACAATTATATTATATCTAGGTTAGCGTCTTCGTAAATAATAAATATGTAATCAGAAATATTTTTTTAAAGTAACGAGGGTTATCCATTGAGTACCGTAATAAATAACCTCAATTGAAACAATGACACATAAATATTTGTTTTACACCCTATATTTTTTATGTTTTTAATTGTTCTTGAAAAATTAATATATATATTCTTTGAATCTGTAATTGGCTTTTTACCACGTACTTAATGGCATTATAGACATAAAACCCCGTGAAATTGTTTTATTTAGTGTTAATGTTACGTTCGTTGATTAAAATGTTAAAATTAAATTACATATGTGGTAGAGCCAAGCCAAAAGAGACATAAGTCGGAAAATTGAAAATTGAGTTTTTTTATGGATTATTAAACTAAAAATTACTATCTTTAACATGTTTCATACGATGTTTTCTTGCGAAGTTATGAACAATCGAAATTCGAACATTTAAAATAAGTTTTGAGAAAAATGCATTTGAAAATTGTTTATCCGTATACAATGACTAAGCATGATGTTAAATTACATTAAAAATACTTTTGATCATAATTATATCTGAAAATTGCTAAGGTAGTATGAAAGTTGAATATGAACTCTGTATTTTTTACGTAAAATATAATTTAAAAAAAATTGAACATTTGTAAATTTGTAATATTGTGAAAAACTAGCATTTGCAACTTATCTCTCAATTGGTTTGGCTCTCCGCCACATATTCTACCAGGAATCGACCGTAAAATACTATCAACTGTGACAGATATTTTAAAACGGTGTTAAACTCAAACCTTTCAGTGTAGTTGCAGAATCTCCCTAATGTTGTTGTTTTACTACTTTGTTTTTCTAGAACTGATCATCGTCTGCCGGCATCGATGAAACGCGGGAAAATATAAATTAGGCTGTTGGAATTGAAAGCAATATTGTGAACATGTCTGAAACTTTCGACTATTATAGCGATCCTTTTGTTTTACATGTTAAGGATGACTATGTTCTGTATAACTTAACTCATCATCATGAAGTACAGACCTCATCGTATTTTTGGGCCATTCTCTTCATAGCAACTATAATCACAGCAGCAGGGGGAAACATTATTGTTATTTGGATAGTTCTCACAAATCCTCGTATGCGCACGGTAACCAATTGTTTTCTTGTAAACTTAGCCGTTGCAGACGTTATGAACACAACGTTTAACATGATCCCCGCGGCGTATCAAAATATAGCACAGAACTGGATTTTTGGAAAAACGATGTGCAAAATCTGCAATGCGAATGGATACTTTTGCATCATGGCGACCGTTCTGTCGCTGGTTGCTATTACATTGGACCGCTATAGAGCGATTGTTTACCCTCTTAAACCAAGACTGTCAAAGCTAACGACTATTGGGGTTGCTGTTGTCATTTGGAGCCTGTCTGCAGCATTCGCTTATCCAGTGCTTTTGTTTTCAACAATAAATACATACAAGTACGCGGTCAGTGATAATGCCGTGCATGTCTGTTTTATAAACTGGCCGGATGGAAAGCAGTTCTGGGGCCTGGATAGCTTTATGTAAACCATTTTTTTTTCATTTATAAATAATTAATATTACTTACGCTACCTTTAAGTCATTAAAGTGTTCAATTTGAAATATGTAATGCCGTAGCAAATATAGAAAATATTCTCAAATAATCAAAAAGCATATACAATTTAGTTCTAATAATGAATAAAGAATACTAAATATCAAAACGTAAAATAAACATAATAATGCAAAATAAAATAATATATTAAAATACAAATCGTATCGAATTTTCTTAAGTAGAATTCGAAACAATAAAATATTAAATATATAGAAGCAATATTTGTTAAAATCGTATTAAGAAATAAAATAAACACTTTTAAAAACGCTAGCGGCGCATTCCCGTAAAAATAATCTTAGGTACTCCAGTATCATAATCGTATATTTAAATTTTGCTTACAGTTACCACATGTGCTTTACTGTTTTTACCTACGTCATCCCATTATGTGTAATGGCAGCCTGCTATAGTGTTATAGGGGTAAAGCTTTGGGGAAGTCAGATGCCAGGAGAGTCAGTTCCAAATCGACCCAGACCTCATCTTGAAGCAAAAAGAAGAGTAGGTACCTAAATATCAAGCAAAAACTTATTTTTAAAGATTTCAATGCACTTAATGCGTGTCATACGTTGGCATTCCATACTATCAAATCAAATCAAATTTTATTGGATCACATATAAGATTTTAATGCGCTTAATGCGTGTCTTACCTTGACATTCCAAACTATCAACTCAAGTTCGTCCAAGTCAAAAGGGGTGGGGGCACGATAGAATAGAATAGTTCAACAGTTTTTTTTTAAGATAATGAAAGGAATCGAATGCCCGTTTCTTATTTTACTCCTTTGTTTAAGAATTGTTTTAATGGGAGATATGTCTTCTGTAATATATAATTATTTTAATAAGTTAGGTCTACCCAGACAAAAATCGTTGGAGGGTTTTCGTTTTTCGTAGCCGTAATTTGAGCACCCCCTTCGTCGATTCCTGGATACGCCCCTGAGGGACAAGGGCGAGTCGTGAGATGGTGGTGAACGTACGAATTCTTCCTCCGCCACAGATCACCCGTAGTTAACTAAACCAGACTTGCTTCAGAATGCATGTACGTACACGTGGCCTACCAGATTATAGACCTGACAACCATTATTGTAATCGAGGACACGCACGCTGTAGGGCGTAAAAAAATGTCCCGTACAATGGCAAGATATTAGCGCTAATTGATCGTCCCTGTGACGAACTATACCGTTAATGGCCTCTTTACCTAGCTTTAGATGGTAATTTATCCAGCAGAGAAGACCAAAATCTGCCAATTGATACAACCATACGTATTTAATTTTTCGATGCTTCTGTTTTTCGTCCGGACATTAATATTTAACGTTCGATATTAGTAGCAATTTATTCTCATATCGAGCAAATAGATGATATAGTTTACGCTCGTTAATATTTGGAATTACGACGTGATTTTTTTTTAATAAAAACTCTTACCAGATTGTTGTAAAAGCTTTGAGTTCTACTCACTATTTTAAACCCGAATAAAACAGGGCAATTAACTTTTCTGTGCTCGTCGAACTTAAAATGAACACACCCACCCCGAGAGCCGCCATTGGAATTAGTGTTCTTTAACTAAATCGTGGATCCGCCCCTGTTCCGCACCCCAACCTTTCGTGTCACTAATTCTAGGAAATAAACAGAAATGATATCTAAAGCACAAGTAAACAGATTTTGTTGATTTTACTATTTTTAAACTAAAAAACCAGAATATTTTGAATTAATTCGAATAAAATATTAAGTCAAAATATGGACGTCAAAAGGCGAAAATCAGGGAATACAGTGTTTAGTACCAGTACAATTTTATGTTTACTTAGATACAGGGCCGTCACCAGCTTTTTTCAAGACAAAATGTACCTACTCCAGAGGCGGATCCGCCCCTGGCGTTTTCATTTTGACAAGCAAAAAAAAAAAAAAAAAAAAGAAAAAAACACGTTATTTACCACGTTTTCTGTGCTTTTGATATGCGCTTGACTCAACTATTGTTTCTTTTTGGGTGTCCCGCTGACGCCCCTGAATTAGATATCTTAAAAAGTAATGGTTCAGGAAGGGTCCTAAATAGCCCTTATTAGGAATTCAGAACATTTTCTGAGGTTCGCCAGTGAATCTTTAGAGGCATTTTCGGTTCGATCGTTAGTTGAAGGGGCATTTCTTTCAAAATCAACCAAAATTAAATTTCTTTAAAAATTGTAAACATGGTTAGTTACCTGTATACTTGTTTAATTTTATTCTTGAGTTTAACTCTTTCATGCCTATTCATCTGCTTTAGTTTTTTAAAGATCCGTCCCTATGCTTATCAAGGGATCCAGCAGAGCTGATAGAATAGATAGAATGTACCCGGTACCAAACCTCTTGTTGTTTCAGTGGTATAAGGTTCTCCCCATGGATATTTTCTGAGAGGCAATTTGCGCAGATAATTTCTTGCCAACGATGAGTTGTTTAAGTTCAAATAATATTCATCCAAGTCAAAGGATGAAGGGGGAATCATCTCATACACAGTGATTATAAGAATCATCTCATACACAGTGATTATAAGAATCATCTCATACACAGTGATTATAAGAATCATCTCATACACAGTGATT
>JAOTQE010063043.1:17907-30910 GCA_025631205.1 Nesometra sesokonis
ATAATGTAAATTATTATGAATACATAAGGATACGTACGTATCGCAACATAATTATTAACAGTATATTATTCATTAAAAATGGTACACAATGGTACTAATGAAATTTTATTCGAAACCACATGTCGTGCCGCATGTTAAATTAATCTACGGGATTCTAAACTAATTATTTTTTCACTTGATGAATTTATTCGCATATTTTGGAATTGACATCAGTTAATATGATAAATAATTACATTTTTTATATTAATTTTGTTACTGCCTTGTGGTTAATTAGATGTTATTAGTGGTCCTGATTGAAGGGCACGCGGGTGTTTGGCCGAGGGTACCTTTGGGTATGATTCGAGTAACCAATGATTAGAAAATTGTCTTTAAAAATTAGATTTAGAAGCGTCTGTAGTTGATTAAAATGATTAAATAAGATTCAGTCGTAAAAGTAAAAAGCGGGATAACAAATAAATCTCTAACAGTTTTATTTCTTTATCAATTTCAAATGTTTACATCATGCATTGCGAAAAGAACCAATTGATCTCAAAATGCCCCTTTAAAAAAAACATCCCGAAAAAAAACCTATCTAAAAAGACGTTTTATACTCATTCGTCCGTGATAAAACAAAATTACAATACTTGAAACTACAATAAAATAATGACGTCACAATAATTTGTTCAACGTTATTTCTTTGACAAAAAAAACTTTGATATGCCTATATATGGTCATGATGACATCACATCATTACTATACCCGGATATAAATCATAATCATAATATGGTAAAAAAAAATCTGATACACCCATATATTATATGGGTGTATAAAATTTTTTGTCCAATAAAATTTGATACTCTGGATTGAGCTTATACTGCCGCGGTCAATATATTTTAAATATTGACGGCCCTGTTGCAAGCCCATACATCATTAATTTATAAAGCATCGTGAACACAAAATTGCTTGCTTTATTTTTTAGGTTGTTAAGATGATTGTAGTGGTGATTACCATCTTCGCATTATGTTGGCTTCCAGTACATGTTTACAATCTATTGGCTGTTACCTACCAAGATATGTATACACTACCCAATATACATCAGGTGTTTTATTTCATCTGGTGGCTCTCCATGAGTAACTCAATGTGTAATCCTTTTATATATTGCTGGTTGAACGACAGGTGAGATTTAATAAACCATTTCACGGTTTCAACTGCGCATGTGCGTTACCAAGGTCAAGTAATAAAACGACGCGCGGCTCTTATTGAAAGGAATATAATTGCCGCGCGTCATTTTATTACTTGAACTTAATCTGCACATGCGCAGTTTTAACCGTGAAATGGCTTATTAGTGAGGTTTTGCAACTTTACAAAATAGGAAAACGAAAACGGATACGTCATATTTTTGTAGCGTTTGAATAGAACACCTTGAATATCTGTCACAGTTGATATTTTACCAAGATAATGCTTCGTAGGTTGAACATTTTATACATTTTTGAACACATTTAGCAACTTTAAAATATGGAAGTTTGACGTATCAGTTTTTGTTATTGTATTTCGTTATTTTGCGAAACCTCCCTAATATCTAACAAGAACAAACTTATAAAATTTCAATTTGGACAAATTTCAATTTGCACAAACTAATAATGCATTTAAAATGATCTGACTGACAATAGTAAGTGGGCGCCTTCGTCTTGGTTCGCGGTCTTATCCCCTCTACGTTGGATCTATATCGTCTCTTTGATAGTATACATCTAATGTGTTCATCATCTGCCCTGTTTATGAAATAGGATGGATTATGTGATTCTCTTGTATCGCCTGGTCCGTGATGGCGAACCCACTGACATCCGACCGCGAATCACCGCCAGGCACAGTTCCTCCTCATGCGGCCGATCTCCCCTGTCGCCCCTAGATGTTCTCCTTCCAGCTCTCAACCTTCTGCAGTCTCCCTACGCACGTGCACTCAGAGTGCTCGCATACCCCCCCCCCCCACACACACACACCGTGGAATTGCTCTCTAACACACATTTTCCTGAATGAATTTAACAAATACACCCTGGAACAAATCGGTCAATGTTTATCTTTTAACAACAAAACAAAGTGCTCGTGAAATAAACACTGAAACTCACAGGTCAGTTAAAAATGTTTTGGTTTGTTAAAATTGAAATTTTATAATGTCATATTTTCAAATCACATTTTACCCAATTTATTTTAAGGACGAAATGACAAACTGGACTAATGGATTGAGCGACCGACATTACTACGAAACTATCTGCTAAATTTGAAACGAACAGAAGTTGGAAATAAAGTTGAAACTACCTGTACGGACACCTCCATTAACGGACACTAATTCAAAAACCCGTTTGTTCTTTCTATTTAATCAGTGCATTTGGTACACGCTATTTTCGGCAAAACATAAGCGGCCACCTCCCGTAAGCGGCAACCTCCCGTAAGCGGCCGCGGACATTTTTTATTTTCAAATTTAGATTTTTTTATGTTAATTTACCCCCACCCCCAACCTCATAAGTGGACATCTCGGGAATTTAGTGATTTTTCTGGACAACGAATACAAATTTCTGTACAATATCCTTATACTCTAATGGCTGGACTGAACATACCCATCTTAAAAATGATAGTTAATATAATATAGAATGGTGACTAGCAATTCGAGAGACCATTTATGTTGAATGCCGTGAAATGTGGAACATAAGCACGTGTACGTGATTTTACAACGTTTTGCTTTCTATCGGCCCACGTTGTGGTAACTGGACACCTCCCGTAAGCGGACACTTTTTCCGGACCCGAGGGTATCCACTTACGAGAGGTTCAACTGTATAACCGTAATATTAACCAAGTTCAAGAGGGATCGCCCGACTAATCGAATGATGCACAGAATGCATTGATTACAAGAAACTGCGTGTTAACTTTAGAATAAAAATTGGACCAAAAGAAGTTTGGAAATAGCATATTAAAATGGAGACTGAACGGAAAAAGTGAATGCCACTCAACCAGCAAATGAGATGCAACGACGGAGATCTACTTAACGGGATCTAGTCTGTTTCCTGCCGATCGTTGAAAGGTGTTGAGTAATTTTTTTTATGTCGAGATAAGTCCAACTTAACGATTTCCAACCCCAGGATCCAGCAAAACAATGAGTCACACCCGCTCCTAATATAAATGGTGGGTGCATAAATATGTTTGCCGAAAATAGCGGGCAGGCGACGATTGCGCCCCTCCCCAAATCCGGCCATGAACTAAATGCATTAGCCGCAACTCAACGATCAGCTTGAATTTAGACTTTTATGGTGGGTTCCTGATTTTTTGGAAGTCGGGTCGATGTGTCAGATTTAAATATGTTTTAAATAAACTAAAATTAAAAAAAATAACACGGTTATCTAGCCCATGTCTCCTTTGGTCCCAATAGACTTAACGGGAATTTTACATGAATACAATGCTTTTACGATTCGTGGTTTTGAAAACTTTATTTAAGATTAACAGTGACAAAAACTGGGGGATATCCTCCCTCCCAGAGAGAAAATTGTGAGGGTTATGGTCCGCCCCGTTTGCTTCCGCAGTCATCGATGTGATGACCGTGCATTTTTTCCGAGAATCTGCCTGTTAGATTTTAACCCAATAGGACTATCATAAATAAGAAAACTTGTATGCCACTAACGCAATTAAGACGGGCCGTCCGACCAATCGTAGAAAAGTTATATTGCGGGGACGACCATTGGTCAGTCCGGCAAGTACCGTTCCTCACTATAATGGCTTACTATGATACAAAATTAAAAACTAGAAGCAATCGGAGAGCACAAAGCCCAGCCGAGCGACCGTAATTCTTGCAAATGCAGCTTTAACCGTTTACAATTTCTGTACACACTGTCTTTTTTTTAACGGAATTTAGACTAGAAGCCAGGAGTGTTAAGCAGCAAGGTGCAGTGCCGATTGCTTTTTAGACGCGGAAAGCGTGTCAATAAACAGCTTTTCAAAAATGTCTGTCTGTCTGTCCGTCTGTCGCTCTTGTCACGCACGTTTGTGACTATTTGCGTTTAGTTCTTTTCATATATAATTTCTGATACTCAGCATTGTATGGGTTTCACTTAAAATATCTACGAGAAATGAAACAATTATTCATCAACTGGTAATACATTAACATTAAAATTGAATTAAAATATCGTTATAAATACACTTTTAAATGCTTATTTCCTTATCAAAACTATATACAATATATTATTTTTTGTTTCTGGAGTTATGCAAATTTCCAATAACGCCTCAGGCGTAGTCACAGAAATTTGAAATTTGCATAGCAGATGATGTTAATAGTATAAAATCAAGCACAATGCAGAATAAAATCCATTCGATCACTGGTCTTGCTTGTATAGTTGGACCAGTGCCACACTCTATTCTTCAATCGCCTTGTATAGGCGGTTGTAGAATAGGAATACTAGCCCGGTTTTGTTGGCTAAATAAAAGTGATGGTGTGCAGTGCACGAACAGTTGGTGACACTGACCAGCTACAGCTACTGCGCTCAGCTTTCCGCGTCTTATTGTCGGATCGACTTGTTTACAATACAGATAACAAAAACAACGTACTATTAGAACTCGGGAACTTTAGACTGGACGGTAAGCGTGTTTGACATAAAGGTACTTCACAGCGGCGATTGGTTGTTTTACAATAAGGATAAAAAAAAACATAACCTCGCCAACTTTGTTGGCGGAGGTAATAATGTGGATAAGTTTGATATAAAAACAAGATAGGTCGACACCGGGTGAACATAATGTGATAGTTTACTATTGTCTGACCAACCGACGAAGACCGCCCGACCCGACATACCTACCGATCGACCAACCGGCTGACACAACTATTTGTGGCCTGGTGTCTTTTTTTATATTGATTGATTTGATTTATGAATTTGTATTTATATTGATTAATTTGTGTATTAATTGGGTTCAGTGATGGACACATTGATAGACTCCTATACGTAATCCATGGGTTTATTGTCTTAACTTACGCTCTTTGTTTTTAGATTTCGCAAAGGTTTCCAGCAAGTTTTCCGATGGCTTCCGTGTGTACACCCAGCTCATCAGCCTGACGTGAAATTGGTCAGTCGAAGCAGGACTGGTAACTTCACCATGATGAGCATGCATAGTACGTCATCGGGGAAACGCACTGCCTCAAGGAACAGCTCCTTTATGACCACTACTATGTACGAATGCCAAGATTCCATGGCCGACGACAACGGGATATGACATAAGGAACGCGTTACAAATGGACTACTGTAACGCAGAAATTATTTCAATAAAATTACAAAAGTTAATTCAGTATTCCACATCAGTGCAGTGTCAGACTCAACTATAACACGCCGTTAACGCACACATCTATATCGTATTACCGCTATACCATGACTAACTACATGACACACTGGAACGCGTTTCATGGAATACCGTAACGCACTGTAGGCAGAACTATGCCGTACTACGAATTTGGTGGCAGGATAGAATAGTTAATAAGGAACGCGTTACAAATAGAATATCGTAACGCACTGCATATGAAAGATCACTTTTGTTAACACAAGTCTGTGCTTAAGGCATGAATCACGTATGACACGCCATGACTCACCAAACTATCATACTATGACTGCTTTGTAGAGATTTAATGGCCGACGACAACGGAATATAAAATAAGGGACGCCAGATCGTAACACATTATTGTGTGGCACATGACGTTTAATTAGACAACTGACAAGAACTTTAAGTATGATAGTTAATATTTAAAGCTTATTCCTACACTTAACTATGACACGCCATGACGCACAAAATATATCGTATTAATCCTTTGAGTTCGATGGACACTCAAAAGATAAAAACAAAACAGTCTTAATTAACCACACTTGTACTCAACACCTTGAACAAAACAGACTATAAAGGCCTCATATCTTAGACGAGGAAAAATTGTCGCTGATCGTAAACTTATTAAATACAAACAATAGTTAATTGATTCTTTTTACTTATAAATATTATAACTTCACTACTTATCTTCTAAGATTCAGGGAAGGAGGCATGAACAAACCTTGAATCAATTAGACAAAAAAGCTAATTTCAATGCAAAATTACCGACTATACGTTACCGACTGAAAAAAAAACCACCGGACTAAACTTTTCTAAAACAAATTGTCTAAATTCTGAGACGGACGATAACAGGATTTCAGTTTTCGATTTAAAGATTTAGGATGAAAACTGTGTTTATAAAATTAATGTCTAATTCCGAGAGTATACTTTAGAAAAGCGTTTAACTTGTTCAGGAAACGCTTAATATAATCAGTTGACGCATATTTTTCAAGTTTTTTCAGGGTTGTAGATAATGTTGTATGAAGATTATATGTATAATGCTACGTGTGTGTTTATAGTGCTATCAGGGAACAGTTAAATTACAAACTGTTCCCTGGCTCTATAGTATCCGATTCTTCAGTAATGCATTTTGTATGCTTTAATATGTGTATAATATATACAGTATATAGGCCTAAGTAATTTATTACGTAATTGTATTTTATAAAAAGGAATTGTATAAACAGAGTATTTATTAATGTCGCTTGTAGAATACATAGTCGTACATAGATTAGCTATTTATGTTCAAGATAAAGACAACAATATATTTACCAAAGGTTAATGTGCGAATCTAAATAAAATCACATATTATTGGCCAATTGGGACAGAAATTGTCCAGTTGAAAGAGTTAAACGTATTACTGTGAATGTAAAATGTTATGGGGTCAAACGCTTGTTTTATAATTTGTTTTCTGTTTAAAAACTCACTGTTTTTCAGATATTTCAGCCTCATTGTCAAAATAAACTTGTTCTTATTTTATAAGTATAAAGCGATATATCTTAAACACGATAGTGTACTACCCGAAATCGCCAGAAAAATTTAGTAAAACAGATAGACCAGGGTAAAATGACATATGATAGTTTGGAAACAGACAGTTTATGGGACACACATGCGAAACTTGACAGGACGTTGGACAGACGTGGATGTTGGGAAGGGGATAACGATTTTAAACGACAGGATATTCTCAATAATGACATACTTAGGCCTACACATCATCATCATCATCATCACCATCATCATCATGATCATGATCATCATCATCATCATGATCATCATCATCATCATTATCATCATCATCATCATCATCATCATCATAATTGAGTCGTACTAAAGATCACCGAGAATGATAAAATATAAATTGCAAATCTTAAATTTCTGAAATATTTGTGAAAACCTAGTTAATTTTTGGGAATAGGTCTTTTCGCCGCTCGATTGAAGTCTCATAATTGGTACAATTTCTTAATTGAAGCATAGCGATGAAGAATTGAAGCTTAGCAACTCTCCGGTTTTCAGAGTTTGTTTTGTGTTGGGCTCTGGTAGTTTTCGGTGGTGATTACTGGAGCCGAACTACGTACTTTGGTAAAAAAGACGCTGTGCGTCCAAAATTGACGAAACTCTCACATAGCAGTTTATTATATAAAATGGCCGCAGACCAAATTTTATGTTCACTATGTTTTACAACCTTCAATAGTACACGAAGAAGTAAATATGATACCCGACTAATAAATGTTAGTAGTTAGCTACGCATTACGTTTGCGATCGACAAAACAACGACAGTACCCTAGGGCAGGACTGGACGGGTTTCGACGAAATTACGAAGGATTATGGCTTACGAATTGTTATTTAAAAATTATTCACTGACGTTTTGTATAATTAATGTATTCTCATTGATAACAACGATGTTGTTAGGACTTCCGTTTGAATGATGCTAATTACGTGGTTTAATTAATTATCCTTTAGACATACATTACGAGACGTGATGACGTACGACGACGGTACGCGTATCAACATTGAAAGCTATCACACTACGCGCTGAGCCCGCAGCGTTCCGATATATACATAATTAGTTGCTTACAATGGTTTAACAAGGGCGAATCGTTCAATTTAATAGTAAACTTAAATATGTTTTTTTTTATAATGCACTATTTCATTTAAAACTGCTCTAGGCCTATATTTTTAGACCGGGTCAGGAAGGAAACAAGTAGACCCGGTACTTAAAATGTATGTACTTTTGTACTCCTTTAGAGTAAGGTAAACTATACATTTAGCACCATTTCAATTATGATTAAAAATAAAACGATGAATTAAAATGTTTTCTTTCCGTATTCGATTTTCGGACGCCAACTCCAAGCATATCACTCTCCATTTTATGGAAATTAATTAAGTGTATATAATGAAAGTATGTTTTATTGTTTATAATTGTATTAAAGGATGAGGAATATCTATATCGTGTTGTCTTTTAATTTAAGTTGTTATTATGATCAACATCATCACCACCATCATAATTGTCTTCGTCAACAAAAAGAAAAGCTGTAATACTGACGGGACATTGGCGCCAGAAAAGGAGCACAACATACCACACACACACCGACACACGCGCGCAACCACCACCACCCTCCCCCACACACACATGTAAATCCGCATCTACTTCCTTACTGATCGTCACCATCGTCATCGTTATCATCATCGTTATCATCATAATCATGGTCATCATCATCATCATCATCATCATCATCCTCCTCCTCATCATCATCATCATCATCAATCATCATCATTCATCGTTTAGTGCTACAGTATCTGTTATGCCGACTTACATATAGATTGGTTATATCCTAATAGCCCTAAAGTTAATAAATGTGGCCTGTAATTTGAGGGAAACGCCATAATGCAGATTACTAAAGACGATAATCCGTAAAACCTTGAGGTAAAGAGAGTCTGTCTATGGTAAAACTAAAAACCTGTTGGTAATATCACGGCGGAAGACATTGCCTTCCTCTGCGATAATACCAGGTGAATCGTCGTGGCGACAGAGAGATCAAGCTATTGATCCGTTCCGTGCTTTTAGTCAGTTGATCGAGTCATCGTGTCTATATCTGGATTTAGTCGAAATTGATTGGTATTCTCTAACTTTTAATATTCGAAAATTATTAACCTACAAAACTTCGAAAGAAATAACGAACGCGCGAATAAAGACAGGAACGCTTACAAAATTGATAGCGCTCATGACGCGTGTATTAAAAAAAACCGAGCATTATTTAAACGGGACGCTTGAAGGATGAACGCTATTGGAAATAATTTTAGATAAGAGGACTTTAGCAGGCTTGATTTCCGTTAATAAAATTGACACCAAACATAAATTTTGATGAAAGAAAATGTCCGTTGAATATAAATTTCCTCAAATCAGGGTATAATAGTACAAATTTTCTTTTTTGATGAAATCTTATCGGGAACTTACACCTTGCCCAACATCGTAGCCAATGCGCGGATCCATGGGGGTGGAAACGACCGATCCAGCCCCTACCCCCTTGACTTGTACGAATATTATTTAAACTTGAAAACTCACTGTTTGCAATAAACTACAGTATCCATGAAAATTGCCTCTCGGATACGCAGGAAACGCTTTTTGTTTGGCATCGGACCACCTCTATCTGGCATCGGGTCCCTCTATACAGCTCTGTTGGATCCGCTCGTGTAGCTCCCTAAATCAAAATACCAGATCCACCTCCGAAGAGTGGGAGGTGATTAAGGAAACCGAGAACCGCCAAAATTGCTCGACTGATGTACAATTTGCAGGCGCGGGTTTATGGGGGCGGGTGAGGAGGGGGGGGGCATCCGGTGCTCCCGAATATCGGCAAAGGGTAGTTGCGCCCAATTATATTAGGAACGTCGAGTATAAAATTGACCCCAAAAGCAAGCAGGGTACCATAACACGAAAAATATGCGGAAATAACCCTTTTTTCGGCTTGTCAAAATCAAACCGACAACCACGCCCACCCGGACCTGGAAAAGTACACCCCACCCCTTGCGGCGGATCCTGGACCCATCTCTGTTTTAATATCTTCATAGCTTTCAAAGGTAGTAGATACAGTGTTTCACTTTGGGGGTTGACAATACCTATCTATCTGGTTCATTAATTTCGTCGACCAATCCCGATTTTAGTTTTGACAAGCAAAATATAAAAAAACCTTTTTGGAATAACAGGTCCGACTTTGTCTCTTGTAGCCACTGAGCTGCTGTGTCCATTCTTATTAGTTCATTGTAATCAAAAGTCAAACATTTTTTTCGGGTAATTTTAAGGGGATGGAAGGGGGATTCAGCCTGTTAAGTCTCCCACTTTAAATCCGCCACTGGTACAGCATGGCTTATGCGAACGTTGTAGAACGCAGAAAAGAGTGGAAGCTTGTCCCCGGACTGCTCAATCACCACCAGAACAGAAGAACCCAACTGGAAAAGGCAGGGCGGATTGAAGGGGAGAGGAGATTGACAGGCTTAAGCTCCCAACCCCTTGACCCTAACATTCTTTTTGGGTGCAAATGACAAATCGAGTAATAAAATAGATGCACAGTGGCTGTAAGTGAGGACTCCTAGGGGGTAATTTCGGACTTGTGAATCCAAGGACGCTTTTTTGTTTTTTCTTAATGTTTTTTTTTTTGTTTTTTTTTGCTTGTTAAAACAAATCGGGATTCAATTCCCCTTCCTAAATCTCAATCCTGGATCCGCCCCTGAAAAGTTCAATTCGGACTTGTGTGGGCTGTCCATGGTGTATCTCAACACCGAATAAATTAAAAGAAATATTAGCCTCTGGTCATCGAAATTTTAACACGTAATGAGAAATAACTCTCAGTCACCGTTACTCCATGTTAAAACAATGTTGAGACGTATATCAGGGGCGGATCCAGGATCCACCGAAAAGGGGGGGGGGGCAACTTTCATGTCAACGTAGATTCGGGTGGGCGTGGTTGCCCGTTTTATTCAAAATTGTGCAAAAAAATGTATTTTTTTTTGTTTCAAAAGGGGGGCCAGGGTCCGTTGGGCCCCCCTTGGATCCGCGCCTGTATATTCAATTCTTTTGTGAGTGCTTCAAAACAAGTTACACTAACTGTACATTGATGAACATTAGAATGTACAATGATGAATATATAGCCTACTGGGATGGATTTTCGCTACATTATAAATCATTGCTAATGTTCTCTACTGCTTGTTTCTAAGAATTTAATAATATAACACATCTTTCTGTACTCTCGCACGTAACAATAATGTGTAAAAATCGACATTCTGAGCTGATTACAGCACCTTCTTGGTTTATAATAAAATGTGGTAATAAAACTTGGGGACTATATACGGTTCAAAATCACCTGCATTTAATTGAGATGCAACTCATTATCCTCGTGGAAACAGAGTGATTGAGTATTTGATAAGATGTTAAACTTTGATTTAATCCACCTTTCAAAGCATCAGCTGTCAGAGAGAACGAGAATCTAACAAGGTGTTTAACTTGGAGCCTGTTAGGTAGCTCTCATCACGTTAACTATTATTGATCACTAGAAACAATTTGAAATTAGTTCGATATTATTATCTCATTTTATTTCTTTGCGAGTGCACGATAATCAATACCAATATTGTCTTGCATAGTAAAACTCCACATTGTCAACAATTGTCAATTCTCAATAAATTGACCTTGTTTTAAAGTCTACGATAACCGGGAGCGGGAAATCAGGGACGTTCAACCAAGGGATCAGGGCATCCATCCCGGTGTTCGTGAATTAACGCGAATGAGAAGTATCAACTACAGTAAGGCATGTGGAGCATCACAGTGGTACGAGGCGCTGGGCAAGGTATCGTGCGTTAGAACATTTAATAGCACGTGTGGGGCATCCATCCAGAAAATCAACCAATCATCGTCGTCATCATCGTCTTCATCATCATCGTCATCATTGTCATCATCGTCATCATCATCATCATCATCATCATCATAATCAACCTCATCATCATCATCGTCGTCGTCTCTCGTCATCATCATTTTTATCATCATCATCATAATCATCATCATCATCATCATCACCATAATCATCATCATCATCATCATCATCATTTTAAAAAATCGGATAAATCATTTAATAATAATCGCAAAACTTTGTATAAGTAAATTTAGATATGGAAATTATAATGACTTGATAAATCTATATCGCTTTGAGCTTAAACTTCGCAATTATAATATCGCAGTTGCTATCTAATCTTCATCATTTTCATCATCATCATCATCATCATCATAATCAACCTCATCATCATCATCGTCGTCGTCGTCGTCATCATCATTTTTATCATCATCATCATAATCATCATCATCATCATCATCATCATCATCACCATCATCATCGTCGTCGTCGTCGTCGTTATCATAATCATCATCATCTTCAGCCATCATCATCATCATCATCATCATCATCATTATCATCATCATTTTCATCATCATCATCATCATCATCATCACCACCACCAACTCCATCATTCAATACAACTTAATTCAAATGAAAAATGTATTTCTTTTGATATCATATAACAATATAGTAGGCCTATATTTTACAGTGTTAACAAAACAAAAATAATGATTTATAATATAGAATAAAAACTATTTTATACTCAACTAATTATTATAGGGCCTACTGTCATCAAATAAAAGAATAATCATTAAACATAAAAATGTTTCATTGGTAAAAACCAGAAGCGATGCTGAACAAAACAATACCAAGTGTCGTATTTGTTTAATGAAACTAAAAAAATCGATATTAATTGATGGTTTATGTTGAAATATGTTCAAATTTGAATTGTGTGGCCTTGTCACGTAATTATTTTTAGTTGCTACTTTTTAATAATCAATGTTAGGCCTACTGTCAATAAGACATAGACCTATGAATTTACCTATAATACATTTTTATTTATAATAATAATTGTTAAACTTCGTTCTGCAACAAATCGATAGTGGTATTATTTTTACTTGCTAAAAATATAATAACTATGTACAGTAGTTGTGAGACGGTGTGGTAGTTTTGTCCAGAATGTAGACCCAGTTTTTGTCCAGAATATGAATTGAGGGCGTTCTTTATTGTCCAGAATATGGATTGAGGGCGTTTTTTATTGTCCAGAA
>JAOTQE010063044.1:5973-18258 GCA_025631205.1 Nesometra sesokonis
AACCTTGCAGGTTTATGTTTTACGTTCATGATATTGCCTCCTTGTTTAATAGTCAACCTTGCAGGTTTATGTTTTACTGTACCACTTTTGTAAGCTTGTATTAACAATACCAATTAGCAAGTTTAAAACATTCACTATATGAATGACTTGGATTAATATTCATTAGTACATTTAGTATATAATTTAATATCTGAATAGTTTTTTTAATTAAATAAATTATATCTTTTAAACTTAAATTAGTATAAAGAGGGCATATTTAGCTTCTATCCTGGTATTTGCATTCACATCTAGTACAGTATATGCTATTATTGGCCTCAGTCTGCATATATGCTGTATTTGAGTGCTAGGGTTGGCCTACAGGGGCGGAGTTAGAGGGGATCAGACCGGCTCCAGGCCCCTTTTGGAAAGTAAAATGTATCAATATTATTGAAATAAAACAAATAATATTCAGCAATCATAAGACAAGAATTGATCCTTCAACACGCCCATGAGGCCGTTTTTTGACATCTAAAGACCAAAATTTCCCAGGGGAGCATGCCCCGGACCACCTAAAACTTTTGACTCCTTACCGACCTTAGCTTTTCAAAAAGTCTACATCCGCCCCAGGCCTCAGCCTTGAGAAAGGTTGGAATATTCAGTTATGGTTACACTTCACTGTACTGATGAGGCGTAAAGGCAGAAATAGAATGACTTACAAGCACTTTTTAATTTTACTTGGTCAATGTTTGTCAGATTTTCTCAACTGTAATGTTTAAATATACTATATTTATTATTATACAGCCACCTTCCATTTTGAGGGGCTCGTCCAAATTTTAAAACGTTTTTAATTAAATTATGTTCATACTTGCCAATAATTGAAAAAAAAATATCATAATTGGGTCTAATGTCAATTTCTTTTTTTTTTTAATTACCAGGGGTAATATATACAAAACAGTTTTGTTTTTGCTTCAGGAAGTGGAAAAACCTGCCATCGGTGACAATGTATCTTTTACAGGTGCAACATTGTCAGTCACCTGCATAAACTTCACAACAAACACGCAATGTATCGAGTAAGATATTTAAATTGATAAATGTGCCATGATGGAAGTGGAACAACTCGGAATCAAATAAAAAGCAATATACAGAAAATCGAATGACATTTAAACAAGCCCCCAAGTGAAATAATGCTCTAAACTTGTTCTTTTGTAGTTTTGTAATGTTATCAATACATTTCTTTAAACATGTATGCCTACATTAAGCCTCACAGCTTAAGGTGCAGCTGACGCAAGGCATTCTGGATTGTAAAGACCCAGTGACTTTCATAATTTAGTTGGGATGTACAGACTGCTTGCAATGTGCTATTAGTCTGACTGAGGATTACTCAAATGTACAAAGCATGAGGGATAAGAAAACTTATACTGACCGGAAGTTCAAGGAAGAATATCATTCTTACAACACATTATGTATGTTTTATCTTGGTTTTATAAAACTCAGTCCACACTATCAAAAGTCTTGGATACACCAATAATGTGTTAGTGAAATATCTATGTATGTTCATGAAGTGATGTCATCATGACCATATATGGGTAACGAAAATTCAAAAGCATGGGCCGAGCTTAATGTAAAGTGTCATTACAGAGTCTTGTTGAACAGAAAAGCAAAGTTGAGTTAATTTCATATTCGGATAGAACACATTTTTTAATTAATTGCCTGGCGTACAACATAACTCATTTTGTCATGACACCACAAATTACAATCAACTTTCCCAAAGCTGATTAACCTTCGGACAATCCATTTTGTATGGTTTTCCATACAGTTTGGTACTGTATATATAAAATAAAGTTACCAACGTTTACATTACCCAGTTTTCGCCGGAATATATAAACCTTAACTTTAACGGATGATATAATTTATTCATAATTTGGGTGGAGTTGTGTGGACAACTACGGTAATTTCCATATGTAATGTGCTCAGAACGTTAGTAACGCTTTACGCAATTACAGCGAATGCGCATTTCGACTGGTATACACAAGTAGCGGGGCTTATTGCGGTGCTAAGGTTAAAATTAACGTTAATAGTGAGGTTTCGCAAATTTACGAATTACGAAAACGGATACGTCACACTTCGATTTTTGTACTAAATGTGTCTAATTTTTTACCTACGAATCTTTGATGATCATCCTAAAATATTCACCAACTGTGACAGATATTCAAGGTGTTCTATTCAAACGTTGCAAGAATTTATGACGTATCCGTTTTTGTTTTCGTATTTCGTAAATTTGCGAAACCTCGCTAATATAGTTTCATTTGTTTGGATTTCCATAGCATCAGTTTTGGGAGAGTTGACTAGATTAGTTAAAAAAAAAAGCAGCAAACAAAAAACAAAGGATATTGTTTCATTTTTTTTCATATTTTATTCTATACAATCCATATTAAGATGCAGGGGGGCAAGCTCTTTATTTCTTTGCCGCTTGTTGTGCCTTTAACACCCGGTGTACAATCTTCTGTTCTTCCAAAAGGAAAGCTCGCACAATTCTGAAAGATACAAAATATTAACTCTAATTTAATATGTTTTGTAACAAATAGTATTAGAAATGATGAGGTACATTTTTTTTAAACATGTCATTAAACAAGCATTCAATGCCCTAAATAGTCTGTACTTTGAAAAGTTATGATTGGTCTTAGGAACAGACAATGGATTCTGTATATAAGGAACGCTTAGAGAATATTTTTAGGGGCTAGTATGGTTGACGAGAGTCATCAACTTTAACCAGTCATATCGGGCAACAGCAGTGTTCGCAGTCGAAGATTGAGACTACTGTACCAAACCTTAGAACTAATAGGCATTCTCTTTCATTCATCCCCCAGGGAATTAGGATGTTTAATTAAGATCTCAGTAGATAGCAATTTGTGTTGTGCTTACTCTTAAACACAAATTGTTTAATCAATGTCCCCAGAATTTTAATTTAATTTTAATATACTGTACTGTAGTGAATTATGGTGGTGTAACATTTTATTTTATCTTATTTACTCATATTTCATGTATTGTCTACTAGAATTTAATTGTTGCAGTGTTAATATAGTAGTAGCAGGATTGTGTATATATTTTAATTGTTAAAAGTTTCAGTATTTTAAATGTGTATACTGTACACTGAGCTGATTTAATTTACTTTTTAAAGATGAATAAATTATACATTGACTGGACTTTATTCATCTCTCTAGCGTTTTTAATCATCTTGTTTTATTAACATCCTAAATTCAGTATTTCCCACACTACCTCAATTTAAATTACTTTTCACTTGGATCACTTAAAAATATAATGACTATCGGCAAAGTCGACTTCAAGCAAGTTTAACTGTATTAATTATTCAGATAAGTACACATCGAGTTTCCGACAGTGCTAAAAGCTTCTTTTAAACAACACTGTTGTTGGCCTTTAGGATTGAAAAGTCATCCAACAACACAATGAGAGGTCTTACCTCAAATTTAGTCGCATCATAGGTAAAACCAAATTGAGGTATTAACCAAAACTGGTCCGAATTCAAATTTTTGTGCAATATAGTTTTAATCAATTATGAGTATAACATTATGATACACTTTTCAGTTTTCATGCAGCAAAATGTCCTTGATGCAGATTTTCTTAGATATATATTCCTTTTAAATTTACTTTTAGATTTCTTTATGTGTGATTTTCTCAAAACCATGTTTCCATAACTCTGGATGGGAATACTTTTGGATCTACTTATCCAATGAATGTCATTTAAAGTGTAGATTGCAGCTTACATTCTGCTTCATTACATTTTTCTACTATGAGACTCCCTTTGTGGTGAGACCATGCTCTAAACCTATGATTCATTCCAGATATAACATTGTTGGGTTTTAAGATTAAAAGTCACACAACAACAATGCTCTAACCTAAATCATGATTTTCTTCACAACATTCAACAAAAAGAAATGATATAGTGTCAAACATTGATTAGTCTTGAATTTTTCTGGCAATCGATATCAAGAAAAAGTAAATTCCATCAACAATTTGTGGTGTTGGATTTCTCAACACATCTTGAATTATCACCTTTATTACCTCAATCAGTTATTTTTAGCATCTTTGCAAAATAGTAAACATTTGTAAGAATGTTTAATTTATAGAAGTGTTAAACCAGTAATTTATAGTAGTATGTATCTTGGAAAACAGTAAACATTTCAAAGAAGGTTGAATTTATAGAAGTATTAACTACTTCTATTAATATTACCATACATTAGGGCTGGCATTTGGAAACTTATTTCATTACAAAAAAAAGAACAAATATCTTTATAAACCAACATTAGATTTAAATATTTCAGCATAAAAAGTTTCAGTTTGATCAAATACCACATTAAGAAAAGCAGATAGTGAATTTCAACCAAGTAATAAAATGTAAATTGCAGTTGTAGACATGTTAGAAAAAAGAACATTATACAACAAGTGGGTATAGTAATCTCCTCTTATGATGGGGATTACATATGAAAACTCTACATAACCCATTATGTACCTCTAGGTATGTTAACCCTTAACATGTAATTATTTACAATGTTTCCATAGATCTACTGTGTATCTTTGAATCTTGCCGACGAGTCATTTTCAATGAATATTATACTTGTATCTCATTTTTGTTAGATGCGACTCATTTACTATGTATTCTATTCTAGTTTGTTGATTCAAAGTTTAACCAGATTTTAATTATAAATAATGGTCAACCAACTTCATTATTTTTCAGAAAATCACAAGTGATTATTTAATTCTTAAAAGATCACACATTCACATTATTTTAAAATACAAGTATGCAAACGTATCAAAAACTGGAGGGCACTACGAGAGTGCACACGATTCCTACCACATTAGAATTTTCCTTGTTTAAATTGAGGTCAAAGGTCAATGTCACAAGACATCAACAGAAAGGTCTTGTCATAAGAAACGTACACATGCAATATATGAATGCCCTACTCTCTAACAATGTAATCGCTATGACGAAAGTTAAATCTGACAGACAGACAGACGGATGGACAGATAAGATGAAAACAATGCCCTGGCAATCTTCGATCCAGGAATAAAAAACATACAACTATAAAAAATGTGTTTAAAAAAAACAAAGAGAAAATTAACTAACATGAGATATACTTCTATAAAAAAAAGTTGTTTATAAATGAAAAAGAGGGAATGAACTATAAAAAAATGAGTTTTATAAATGAAAAAAAGAGAGAATTAACTACTATGAGATTTAAACCTTTGAGTACTATACTAGTCTGAAAACCACTACTCTAAACTGTGACAACCTGTATTCACATGTAGCAGAATTCTTTTAGTTATTGTGAATGTTAATTTTCAGCATGATTAGAAGAACAAAACTCCGTCCAGCATAATTGAACCTTGTATTCTGTCAATTTTGAAAAATATTGAAATCAATTTTTATTACCCGACAAACTATACTTTAAAGAGAACCTAACTTAAATGTTGAGCATTGAGCAGCTATCAATCAGAAGAAATCAAACCAACTTTAATGGAACAGCAAGAAATTAGCATGATACTCCATTGTGTACTGTAAAACCCTTTATTTTTCGCGCGCCCTTAATTTTCGCGAATTTCACGATGACCCGACGATCGCGAAAATTAAGGGCCCGTGAAAATGTATTAGTCAAAAACGACTGCCAAAACAGATTTTACTAATGATATCATAATGTATAAAATAACTGATCTTATCTCTTTTTGTTTAAGTGACAATCATTCACGAATCATGACAAAAATACTACAAACATTAAAATATATGAGTGATCCTACGAAAGAGAGCAGAATAGGTCTGGCCTATCGCCGCTGTCGATATTGCCGAAATCTGGACCCACCACGGCGTGGTCCCGCCAAACACAAACAGGAGTCCGATATAGTGAGGCCGAGAAGATCGTCTAAAAACTGTTTATTTCGTGAAATAATAATCTTGTTAGTATTCGCAAATCCATATGTAATAAATGCATCTCATAGTTTTGGCTCTCAACATCTCCTTATTATCGATAAAATGAAAGGAAATATTTAAAGCGAAGCTATACATCGGTACAATTTTCAAAACTAACATCATCGTATTCAACCAAAACATAAGTTTATAAACAAAATAACAGGCATTGTGTGCAACATAAAGGGTAAAAATCGTGAAAATGTTATTTTATTAAAACGTCCCATCGCGAAAAATAAAAGGCTGCGAAATGTTTGAAATCGTGAAAATTTAGGGCCGCGAAAATAAAGGGTTTTACAGTATCTTCCAATTGTTTTTTGTGCATAGGGCATATTGTGACATCCAATAAAAATAAACCCTCTCTACTATGAATCAAAATCAAATCATTAAGTTGTAGCTACATATGGGCTAAGTTTAATTTAAGTTTAGTTTTTTTATTAGGAATGAGAATGATCCGTTACTGTATAAAAATATAATTTCGGTAGAAATAGATGCTTTTTACAAATCATCATGTAAGAATATATGGAATGAAAGATCATATTTATTATCAGACATACCTTTATATTTTTGAGTAATGTCTGGGCTATTTTTGCATTATGCTATTATAGTGGATTTTGTAAAATGTTAGTTTATTAGACCAATACACTACAGTGTATAACTTGCAATAATTTAATGTTTTTTTTTATCGTGAACGCACCAAACTATTGTGTGCCACTGAAACAAAAGTGTATGTTGAGTTAATAAAATAAATAAAAATAAATTTAACTTGCTAATATATGGATGCCGCTTTTCAACTGTCTTGTGTAGGACTTCTAGGTTCTAAATTCATTTCTTCCTTTGCTCAATATGCAAATTACTGTGGTAAAGTGGTAATTTTGTGTTTTGGACAAGATTGCAATATTCGCACATTGTTATTTTCGCATATGTAAATTCTTTATATACAAATTTTAAGGAAATAAATTTTGTGATGTTTTATATTTTGGTGTAGTTCCTTTTCATAAGAAAATCTTTAAACTTAATGTACCGCGAAAATTACATTACAAACATTAAGAAATTTCTGCATGCGTTTTACATTCTAACATTTTAATTGAATATTGTTTCTTTAGATTATTATATGTGAATGTTTTAAAAACAATTGTACTCCAATTTAATTTCCGAAATAGATCCGATTCTGCTCCTGAGAATGTAAATTGATATAGATACATTTAAACATTTCATCATAAAACATTCAATTTGTGTTTATGTAGACAGCTTTTGTCAAATCCTTAGACTATGGTTAATCGTGTTTGATGATAACAATCAAAAGAAATGTAATGTAACTGAAACATAAAAGAAGAAAGTCTTTATGATGTCAAAGCAATTTAAAAAAGTTCTTGACAAAGTGTATTGATATAGACACTACTGTATATTGCTGGATAATGTATGGTTTTCAAAACTAACTTTCAATTTCTAACAATGGATGACTGAAATTGTAGTTTGGTGGTTAGCATGCTTGCTTTCCAATGCTTAGGTCTTGGGGTTCGAACCTGGCTGATGGAGGTTCCTTTGACCTAACACTACAGCACCACAACTTAGGCAAAACTTTTTTTATACCTTGCTTTGCAAACTTTTTTGATACATACGGTAGCTAACAAAGCAGATGGAAATAGAAATAAAATTTTACTTTTCCCTTTGCAATTCATATCTAAAAAGCAGGAGATAAAACAAAAAAAGATTTATTAAAATTTTAAATATTAAATTATTTATATTAGAAGGTTCGCTAAAAGGTTAAAACAAAATTTTATTTCAATTCAAAATCCTAAATTTATGCTTGGGAGAGTTCACGAAACAATGACATGTGTCTTGCCTAAAGTGGTGAGAAAACTCACTATTGGATGCAACACAAAATTAAAAACACACGACCAATACTGAAAAAGAAGGCGCATATATTTAAAATCCATTTAAATTGAAAGTTGGACACAGACAACCTACTTAGCTCTAGCCTACAGGATATATTAATGACATTTATAGCTATGATTTATAAAGGTCTATAGTCTAATATACATTAGATTAATTTACTTTTATTATGACAATGGAAGGTAGAATATCAGGTAGGTTAGAATAAATAGCTTTGCTTAATACATACATTATAAACTTTAATCAGGCGTGCAAAAAAATGTCATTCAATTCAAGCGAGTTATAAAAACTGACAAGAATCCATATAATTATGATATACAATGCAATATAATTATGATATACACTGTAATATAATTTTGATATACAATGCAATGCAATATAGTTATGGTATATTTAATATCAATTTGTTAATGAAATAAACTGCTGGTGTTTCAAGCGTTTATGGTGATGAACTAGGAATTTAGCTAGGATGGTTGTGCCTTGTGTTTTATTCCAAATTGGCTAGGAATACAAATAGGATGTGTGGAGGGGAGCGAGCCAATCACCTATGGAACATTCAACCACCATAAATCCTTTTGACGACTACATGATGGTTAGTGGAAGAAGGCGTGGCGCTGTAGCTTGGTGGTTAGCATGCTTGCCTTCCAATCCTGAGGTCCTGGGTTTCAACCTGGCTGAACGCTAGGTTGGTTTCCACGACATAACATTGCCACTCCCCAAGCCTATGAGACTTGGTTTAGAAAGCATGGCGTAGTTCTCATCCTGTAAGTGGCGAGTAAACTTGCTGTTGGATGTGACACGAAATAAAAAAAAAATTTTTTAAAAAGGTGGTGGGGTGAGCACTTATAAAATGTACTTGAATGAAATAAAAAGGACAAGTTGAAATCATTAATTAGAATATTGGCTGGGTTATGCAAATCTGTAGAGTTTTGAAAGTACACTCATTCTAAGATAATAATTTAGAATTTATAGTACTACTGTTATGGGTCATCTTAAGGTTAGTAATATATACTACACAAGGCTTGATGAGCAAAAATGATAGAATGATGTTGAAAAATTAAATGAAGTGGTAAACGTTAATTAGAATATTGGCTGAGATATTCAAGCCTGGAGAGTCTTGACAGTAAGCTTACACTACTACTAATATCGGTCATGTGGAGGTGAATTTTACTTGTGATACACTACAAAAGGCTTGATGAGCGAGAGCGATTAAATTATGTTGAAAATGAGGTAATGGTTGTAAGGTGATTGTAAGAGAGTGCAAGGAAATTTTGAGACTATGCTGTCCAACCTACCCTCTAAAGCTCCGTCCAGACTATAAAATTGACAAAAAAAAAACTTTAATATCCCTATATTTGGTTGTGATGACATCACATAAACACCATACATGGATGTCATTACCAGTACTCACAATGGTAAATTTGTTTTACCTTCTTCATATTTTTTTAATTATTGCTAACATATTTTAAATTATATCTCATTTTATTACATTTTAAATTAACTTAGAAGTGTTTTTTTTTTTCAAATTCAACTGCTATGCATTTTACCATTACTGTAATATTACTGTATAGATACTTATTTTCTTAATTATATTTTACCACTTAGTGACTACGCCTATACGGTATTTGGCAATATTGTTCGTCTATAATATTACAATATTTTACATTTACTTTAAATGTATGTAGTACTGTATTTGGCAATATTGTTCTTTCTATAATATTTTTAAATATTTTATATTTAATTGTATGGATTTTATCTAAAATATTTTAACAACAGTTTCTAATTTAAGTCATTTCATTGTGTATGCATTACAAATATTTTACCTATATTTTACAGCCTTCAATTTAAATTATAAAATATTTTGCAATTTTCTTCATCATTTTTTAGGTTAAGATGTTTTTTAACATAATTGTACTTAAGTATTTTATATCATGTTTTTATTGTATTATGCAATGTAGCAATAAATTTCAACACAGAAACAGGACCATATGAAAACAAAACAGGATTACCACCTGAAATGTCTATACTGTATAAATATGTTAAATACAAAATAAACAAATTATATGGGTACATCAAAGTTTTTTGTCTGGATAGTCTGGATTGAACTTCACCAAAAGATCACCCCAAGGGTCAATGTGCCTCAAAATTAAAATATATAAAAATGATACCTTTAGGAACAAATTCTCTGCACTTGGATTTCTTCCGTGAACAGGTTTCGGCTATATCTCATAGCTATGTTTCACCACAACGGCGCTCTCTTTTGATGAAGAAAACAAGAGGCCCCTATTGAGGGAAGGCTCCGATGAGACTGGAGTAAACTGCTGGCAATTCTAAACCAGGGTCTTTGTTTAAACTGGGTTGATGTTGATGTATTTCGATGGCTTCTCTGATGCGGCGTTTCCATTATTCCGGGTGTAGGCTCATGATTTTAAAGCTTTCATCTCGGATAGCATGGTTCGTACTAACAGAGTGTTCCTGGATTGATGTTACAGGACGGAGTCTAGGGTTCCGGTGGTCTTTGACCCTAGTATCCAACTGACGCCCTGTCTCGCCGATTGAGAGTCAGGACAGTCACCACAGTTGTATTCATATACCACACCACATCTCTCGAACGAAGATAACTGATCCTTGATCGAAGGCAGAAGGGATCTGATAGTATTAAACGGCTTATGGTAAGATGGAACACCATGTTTTCTATATATCGCCGCAATCCTTTTCGAGACACTTCGAATATAGGGTATGCTCACCGGAAACTTGGAGATCTTGTCCCTATTCGGTTGATCGGAATGTTCACGAGGGATGCGAGGGTGGATATCGAACATCCATTCTTGGTAACCATTCGTGCGCAACACCTTTTTCACATGGCTGATCTCAGACTTGCGTTGTTCTTCATCGGAGACAAGTTTGTCCGCTCGATTGAGTAAAGTCCTTACGACAAAACGTTTGTGGGAGATATGATGGTTAAACTCAAAGCTGAGATATTGGTCTGCGTGTGTAGGCTTGCGATAGATGAAAGTGGACAAAGAACCATCATCACGAAGATGCACGAGGACGTCTAGAAATGCTAAAGTGCCATTGGACTCCACTTCTCGAGTGAACTGAATGTACGGATTCAAGCTGTTAATGTTATGTAGAAAATTCGTTGATGCAGAGTTAGCAGATGACTATGAACGTATCGTCCACATAACGACCCCAGACTGATGGTGGGGTGGGGGCAGACTCGATAGCTCGAGATTCAAAATCCTCCATACAAATATTTGCCACAATCGGAGATACAGGGGAACCCATCGGGGCCCCCTAACTTGATGATAGCACTCTCCTTCATAGACAAAATATTTAGAGTTAAGACAGTTTTCTTCATCAAAAGAGGGCGGCGTTGTGGTGAAACATAGCTATGAGATATAGCCGAAACCTGTTCACGGAAGAAATCCAAGTGCAGAGAATTTGTTCCTAAAGGTATCATTTCTATATATTTTAATCATTAGAAATGGAACACAGAAGTCTACATAGTGTCGTGCCTCAAAACAGTTCGTCTACTTTGATATTTTATATTATTATACACTAAACCTTTTTTTAAAGTCCCAAAATCAAGAAACCCACATGAATGTACTCTTTATAAACTGACCAAAAACCCGGTTCAATGGATGGTTGATGTATGGCCGCTGTACACGTAAGCCAACATCGCACAGCAACAATCACTCCTGCCACCGCCGTAAGCGAATAGCTTCCGTCCCAGGTGAAATTTTATGTGCCCACAGTGCAGCACATTATTTTTAACGTTTGATATTTAACAGCTACTCGTGATGATGGCGCACGGTATGTGGAGGTTGTGAGCTTTACCTTTAGACCTTGTACACACTACAGTAGGCAAGGGTGGTTATATGTCAACAGGCCTAGAATTTCGACGTGAACCCGCGAACTGGTTCGCGCAAAGGTTCGCGCTAATTACCAATTGCGAGAACCAATTTTGGTTCGCCTACCTAGCCTAGGCCTACACAATTTTTTAAACGTCTTTCAAATGAAGACTTATCGATCTAATATCTTTACTATTTATTTACCATTCTAACAATTCGTGATTCCTTTCCTCGATCTTTTTCGATGCCCTGCAAATTAAAATTATTCAAGGCCTATCACCGTCAGCCATATTCAACTGGGAATCTGCTCATTTGTGGTAAAATCCAACGTGGGGAGGCCCCTAGAAAGCTTTGGGGGTTATAGGCAGGGCAAGGCGGTCATGTAAAGTAATATCACACGTGTGATGATTTTTGGTGCTTGTCTGCAATTTGGCTAATTTGGTATTAACTTAAAGCTAAATTGTATATTTATTCGATAAACTACTTTTATTATTCGAAATTACATGTCAATTTTGCGATCTACATTTTTAAAACGGATATTTTCCAATTTTTTCCATAAGACAAACTATTTTCTAAATG
>JAOTQE010063055.1:0-18258 GCA_025631205.1 Nesometra sesokonis
GTGAACTTACTGCGTACGTAATCGTCTTTACTGCAACGATACCGTTTCGTCTATTTTGGCCCTAATGGCCGCCCATAATTTTAGACTTGTTTTGTTAGGTCAGGTCTCTTTGATTTATAACAAGTGGGACTATCGTTAAGTGACCTATGTGAGTGTAAAAAAACAGCTAGAATACGCATGAAGACTGAACAGGACTTAGGCCTAACCTTCTTCAATAAATACAAAGTGACAAGGTGTCTTTAATGTCACCGTCAAGTGAAAATGCGTCTTGTCACAGTCAACTGGTAATGTAACTTTAATGTAACAGACGCATGACAAGCGTGATCTTTTTCTGTTTGTTCCGTTTTTCCATAAACTTAATACTTGGCTTTTCGTTCATGATTGATTTTGATTATTGGTTGCCATGTTTTAAGTGAAAATACATTTTACTAACTTGTCACAATCATATTTATTAAGCTTAGTCAATCCCTTTTTCCATTATGCTCCTAAATATTACTTTATTAAATAAATTTGTGGCAGAGCCAAGTCAAATGAGACACACAAGTCGCAAAACTAGTTTTCCACAATAGGCAGAAATTTAAAAAATTGTCATTTTTTCAAATTTTATTTTAATCCTTAAACATACAGATTAAACAATCAACTTTCATACCAAATTACCAATTTTCAGATATGTGCTTTAAAATGTTTAAAAAATGCAATTTGAAATGACCCGGCTTAGTAAAAATATACTGAAAAGCAATTTTCAAATGGAGTTGTCTTAAACAAAACTTGCAGTTTAAATGCTCGAACTTTGATGTTTTTAACTTCGCAAGAAAACATAGTATAGTTGCATTTTCAAGATAATAATGTGTAGTTTTAGAATCTATAAATAACTCAATTTTCAATTTTTCGACTTATATGCCTCCTTTGGCTTGGCTCTGCCATATTTGGAACTATGCCGGATGTCTTGTGCTCATAATCCAAGTAACAATACATGTTTAATAGAATTGTCATAATCACACTATTAAGAATGATTTATTACTTTTTATTCCCGTACCTAATTTTCTACAAATCCAAAATAGAGAATCATTTCATGATTACACCTACATGTTACACTAATTTGAGCAAGTTCATTTCATAATGAATTTTGATGATTTATTTGCTATTTTAAGTGATAATGCATCTTTTAAGATACATTTTCGCAGTTATACCTTTCAAGCGTGATCCGTTGTTGTTCATTAATAACTTCAATAACTTCGTTAGCTTTTTTGGTAATTCTAAAGTGACTATACATTTTTAACATGCTTTGTCACACAATATGCGACAGAATAATCTATTACATTTCATTCCCGTACTCAATTAAAATAAATCGAAACCATATTAAATGATTTTCCGATTATCCCTAAATAGACTTTAATGTCGAGGTCTAAAATGTTATTCAAAAGAAGTATAAATTGTGATAGATTTAGTTTTATTAGCCTAAGTTCAGAACTTAAAATATTCAGGATAGGTATAAGTGATATTGATTGGGAAGAGATCAGCCGACTCGGTCTACGTTAAATTGATATTTTATTTGACAGAACAAACTCTCTTTTAGATGATACATGACATCCATGGCATTGTTATCGATAGATCTACAATTTTTACATAATTTTAAATTAGTTGTAAAGTAAGTAGTTTAAAATTTATCATCGCTTGTGATATAAGACCCTATCCAGAAATGAAGAATGGATGATACTTCGATGATGAAGATGTATGTTTCTTTTATTTTTTACTCTGTTTTAAGGTGTTCTTTTATTGAAATTTATTATTCAATAAGTATACGGTAATGTATAACAAGAAGTAATTTAAATCTTCAAAAAGAAGTGAAGTGGCGCTGTAGCTTGGTGGTTAGCATGCTTGCCTTCCATTCCCGAGGTCCGGGTTCCAACCTGGCTGAACGCTAGGTTGGTTCTCACGACTTAATAACGCCACTCCCCAAGCTTTTTAATAAGAATTGGTTTAGAAAGCATGGCGTAGATCTCATCCTGTAAGTGGTGAGTAAACTTGCTGTTGGATGTGACATGAAAAAAAAATATATAAAAAAATAAAATCTTCAAAAAATCTGAATTATATTGCTATCTCAGAAATTTTTCTATCGATACCATGATTTCTAAAGCTTCGTTCAAGCTATCGAATTTTATCTGACAGAAAAACGTGGATATATGGTACAATTATTATACTTGGCACAGGTCTGAAATTATTGCTTTTTATTACGTTGTTGAGTTATTTCTTTTTATTAGGTTTTCGAATTATTGCTTTTTATTGGGTTTTTTGGTATCCCATTAAGTTTATCTTCGAACAGGCATGACAAATCCACCTACTATGGGACGTATTTGGTGCCTGAATTATACATTAAAACCAAATCGCTTTCTTGAAGCAAGACAGGTTAATGTCCATGTGTTATTATGTGATATCATGACCAGCCATATCAAAGTGTTTCCTAACAAAATGTTATAGTTTTGTCTGAGCTTTCCCAGAATTGAAGATAAAATAGCTTACACGAGGCAATGACCATGGAATAATCCTCATGCCTTTTTTTTTAAATCAAGGATCAGACTCGGGAAATATACTCTGGAATCAACAAATGTGACATTTTTATAGCACCGGCTCTCGAATAAGTAACCTAAAACCCATTAAAATCCCATGCTAACGAAAATAAATAAAATTTCTAATAAAGATACCCTGTGTGTAATGAAATACTTGGGGAAAAGTGGTTTAGAGTGAATCTAAATAGTGTTCAAATGAATAAATACAGCACGAATCTTTGTAATTAAATAATATTTGCAATTTAGTCCACGTGAATAATTGACATGGAAAACTTTGGAAGCGTCACTCACAATAAACGCGCTATTTCTGAAGACTCGCCATTTCGATCAATGAGTTCCGACTAAAGCATCGATATATTTCCAGGTTCTGCGATTCTCCATTACAGATGACAGTTATGCCTACGTGGTGTTATGCTCAAGAAAGGCCTGTACAAGTTTTATGTCACAGTACCTGATGAGTAGAGCTCTGTTTGCTGCTTTATCTTGGTGACGATGAGAATGTCCAGCAGCCCTTCAATCCAGAATATCTCACTGTATAGATGACTTTGAGAATATCTTCGTATAATTCCTTGTTTGGTAACTTATCTTTCCAGCGAAAATTTAGAGCAGCTCTCATCAATCTGATATGACACCTATCCAAACATATTTCAAACTGTTTTGTTTCAGAGAACATAATATGCACCGTTGCGATTTTTAAAGATTCATTGACGTTAAAAATATCCAACATTAAAACATACAATTCTATCAAATATGGAATAGCATAACTCTACTTTTAATGTAGTGTATGTGGTCGAAGTGAAGTCGATTTTTGCCGGTGGGATTTTCCTGGATTAAGTTATTGCAATATAATCTGACTTGTCGTAAAACATTCAAATTGCTTGTAAGTATGGCTAAAACAAAATAGTATTGTAATCCTAAACTCATCAAAATTCCATGTAACAAAAATAATTGAATAAAATTTACAATAAAAAATATACATTAGATTTCTACAACGATGTTATAAAACAGAAATTGTTAACAATTAAGTATTATTGAAAAAAATAAAAATAGATTGTAATGACGTGTGTTTTACTAAAAATTAAAATCTAGGAAAATAAGATGCAATTATATTTTGGTGTTGTAATGACCATAACCATTTATTTTGTAAAATTGATGATCCGTTATTGGTACACTATAGTCATTAGACGACCGTATAAACCAGAGTAAATGACATATTTGTGATCACGCCTTCACAGCCCATTTACAACTACCTGTGGACGAACGTAATGTGTTGTTAGTAATAAGTATAGGAAACTTGCATACGTTGGAATCTAGGCCTGTCAAACTACTCTGCATACGTCATGTTAATGTTTAATATTTCCATGTTTTGGTTTTAAATTTTTTTCAACAGCATTGACCAATTAATGAAAAATGAAAATTCTGAAAATTAGCACACTTAAAATTCAAAATAGGTTATTATATTTAATTATAATAATTAAATACTGTAAAAATGTTGATTTGTAAGATCTATATGTTAGTACTTCGCTTCTCAATTGGCTTAGAAAGCAAAAGGTACTGGATTTCTTGCCTTGATTAGTGTCCCAAAATTATGTATAAAAACATACTTTATATTTATTTTTGGAAACCTTTTTCAGCCGCTCCATGATTTTTTTACTTTTCTCCTTTCAATCTTTTACTTCGTTTTATTAACTTATATTATGTTTATGAATAACAATTTTAAACCTAGGCCTAGTCTTAATCATAAAAATTCAACAAACACATTTACAACATATAAACCCTTATATACAAAAATATTTAATGTGTACAGTCAAAGTCTTCCTTAAATAATATTTCCAAATCTTCTCTAACGTTTCAAGCCGAAGTTAGACTGGTCTAGCCGACCTCTACAGGCACATTAGTCTCTCTTCATAATGCTTCTATAAATGGATGTCTTGTTCGAGGCAAGTGCTTTCCACACCTTTTAGTTTCTAAGCCAATTGTGAAGCGAATTACTATTGTTTTATTTTAAGCTATTTATGTGTATTTTATCTGTGAATTTCCATCCAAATTACGTTCAAATAGTCAACATTTATTGAAATTATAATGGCCCAATTCTTTGAAATTTACCAGGTTTGTTTTAATGTGTTTCGGTTTTACATTGGTTAGTTTATCGACAGGTCAGTCTTTTGGTCACTTATGCGATTGACTTCATTACATACCGTATGTAATGTCCCACCACAAATTGAGTTGTATCGTAGTTGAGATCAAGTTCAGATAATCATCAAAGTAGGTCTGAAATTACATTTTTGAGAAAATTAGTTATTTTCGTTCTTTCTTTTCTTTCTTTTATTTGCATCTCATTAAAAAGTGTTAAAAACGTACATACAAAATAAAACAGCTATAATATAATACATTTTAAGACCATTAAAAAACAAACGTGACAACAATAAAAATAAACAGAGATGCAGGATATCTCAGTTTCATAGTGGAACTTATTTCCATCTCAATGGGGTCCTGACAGATAAATATGAACGATAAAATTTACTGTACAAAAAGGTTAATATGAAGAAAAACATTACGTAACAATATTTACTTTATACGTGTTCTATTCTTTATTCCTTAACCTTTGGTTTGAAATTGTCAATGTTTGTTTTAATCAGTTATGAGTACTGTGGTACTTGTATATCAGTAGGGGTCAGTTTTCATGAAGAAAAGTGTCCTTCGTGCAAATTTTATAAGATTATAGTCTTTTGTTTATTTTTAAAATGCTTAATAGGGATTTTCTTAAAACGATGTTTCCGTACTTAAAACCTTAATGTACTGGACTGTGTTACGTAGATCTATTTACGGTTTATTATGAGGTCTATACCGATATGCATATTTTTGTAGTTAACACTTCCATATTAATCATCATCATCATCATCAGCATCATCATTGTCATTATAAACGTCACCATCATCATTTTATATATTTTTACAATTTTAAATTTACTAAGTAAGGTTTATTAGGCATATCGATAATTATTTCTTATGTTAATTTTTAATAATATTCTTTTAAATTTTGTCCACATGACCGCACTTAAGAACCTATAATTTCGTCCTCTAAGTGTCATGTATTAATTTAATGAGGGAATCCAAACGTTTTAAGTTTCGTTTAAATCGTCTAAAGTGCACAATCTTATACACCTATATATTTATTACTCTGTATTAATTATCTTAGCTATTAAAATAATTTTATAACCCGATAAATGAGCACTAATTTAAAATCTGAACAAAAGATAGGTCCTTTAATGAGATGACTAATATATAGACCATTTACTTAGAGTAAAGGCTGCTAAATTTAAAACCAATGTAACCACCAGAAATCGACCTTCTAATTTACGAACTTCTCATTTACAAACCTATTTTACAAACACTTTTCAGACAATGCAGTCATTGAAATGATGACTGATTGTGTCATTTTACAATAATTTAATGTTAATAATTATTTTGTTAGTTCATTTTTCTTCTGCTAATTAATTCAAACAGCACATTTTAACAATCCTGTAAACAAATCAAACACAAACAAGTCTTTTGCATGCCCAATTTTGTCTGTTTTCATGAACATTCTCATTTACGAACTTTCTAATTTACAAACACCTTCCAGACCAAGGGGTGCATAAATGAGAAGGTCGACTGTATACTATTGGATGTCTTTGAGGGTATACCGAAAATATTGTATGAACTGTGACAGCATATTAAACGAGTCCAAGACCAGCTCAATATTTTACTCAGCGAGTACAATATTTGTCGGTAACCCTCGAAAATATGTATACAATGTTATCATTAGTATTCGTTGTCAACGTGAAATTAAGCTACACTTAGTTTGTAGGTTATTACGATTGCACTGACGTGTTATATTAAACATTCGGCTCGTAGATAAAGTGTTAAATTTAAAGCGGTTCAAAACTGATGCCACAATCTCTGTTGCCTATGCCCGACCAACCAATTATCAGTGTCGGCCATTTTTAGTTTCCCATTTCCCGATGTTTTGCCCAAACACATAAAACAATCCAGAAAATTGTAGGAAATTTCTGGTCGAGGTCGTTACCATGGCAAAATAGATTAGACAGGCCAGATTTTTCCACATGGAAGGAATTTGTCACGTGACTGAAAAGACCTAATATTTTGGTTTATGCTATATTACCAAATGTATATTAAAAAACACTATAGGACACAACTAAATTACCGACATCAAGGTTCCTATCTTGTTGTGGTTGTTAAGCTTTCTCGTGTACAGGTTAAGATCGGCAATCTCTTTGAAACAGGTAGTGCATTCCAGTCTCTGATTCCAGTAGCATAAAAAGTGTTGTGACTAATACTTTTTGTTTTAGAACCAACAGAATTATATTGCTTACCCCTGGTATTATATTGGTGCTGGCTGGAGGTTTTGAAAAAAAAATGTACATAAGGTGAACATCTATTTTATTGAACCACTATTATTGAATAATGATTAAATATGGCATACAAAGTTAAAATTTCCTGGATATCAACCGACAAAGTGAAGTGTAGAGATCTTGGACGCATCTAAAAAAATGTATTTTCTATATCAAATCGAATATATTTTATTATTCAAGGAATTTTTATTGTAATCGGTAATATCTTTGAAGCTGTGTATCTCAATATATTTGCTGTGACAGACTTCTTTACACCGTAATATAGACACCAATGGTAATCACACGCAAATGTCAAGCGACAAAACAATCAATGTAACTAAAATGTTACCACTCCTGGGATCTTCCAGTTGTCATAACGACCTTCATTTTTTACTAGGTCTTAAACCATGTCAAGTCCATAGGAACTTGGTTACATAACCTCCTGCAATGAATTAAAATTACCAAACAAATAGTACAGAAAGGTATGTATTCCAGCAGGATTTTTGTGCCAAAATGTAATTTCTATGCTATTTCTGTCCTTTTGAGGGTGCTGGATGCAAAAAGGTTAGATACCATTTTTTGACTATGTCTTTGGCCGCCACTTTGAATTTCAAGATGGCTACCTTTGACTTACATATCTGACATAGCTTTATATACTAAAAACGAGTTACAATTAGTTTAATAACCAGTTTTATCTACCTTATTTACCGACATGAGTGGGGATTTGTTGAGTTAATACATTGAGTATTATATATTGGCGCTAATGGCCGCCCATACATCAGTCTGTTTCGGGCATTTTATACGAGAGGCAACCTTGCAGGATCCAGCAGAATTATGCTTGTTAGCAGAAATTGGATCTCATCATTTTGCATTATTCTTAGCACAACTCCACTTATTCTAACAGAATTTTAGCAGAATTCTGAAGATAATACAAAAGTGACGTAATAATGTGAAATAACCCTTATTTAGAGCAAAACATGAGGAAAAGGGTCAAATGCCCGATAAGTAGTGGAAACACGAGCAAAAGTGATGTCAATTTTTTTTTTCAAAACCAGGGAGGACCTCGGATTTTTTAAATTTTTAAACCGAAATCCTGGTAAATAGGGCCGAGTACAGGCCAGCAGAACAACAGGATTTAAGGCTAACTTTTGACAGGACTTCATATTTTTGGCTGGCAACAAGAGAGCTGGTCCAACAGAGATTTCGATTGTGAATGTACTGTGATATGATCAGCTTAATAATGAGAGCACTGGTTCAATCCAGGGCCTAAGGGTTGTATCAGGCGCGGATAAAAAGGGGACCCACTCAGCCGCCCCCAAACTTTGAGTTGGCAGAATATTATTTGCAGCCGAAAAAAATATTGTTGCACACTTTGGACATTTTAAAGTGCACCAGAGAGCATCTGTAGAGAAACATTTTTCCGAGCCCTAGACCCACGCCTCTTGCCAGCAGTTTGCTATTAAAATGTCACATTCATGCTTGTCCAACTTTGCATTGGGCCCTCTCTTTCTAGTTTCGTTGGAACCGCCCCTGGTCAAGGGGAGGGGGAATGTTAATGAACTGGGTAGCACACACTGACACAGTGGATTTCACAAAGAAAAGTGTCCTAACTTGCTCTATTTAACGTTTTTCATTCAAACCAACATATTTTTCCAAGTCAAATTTACAGGGCTGTCGTTTCCAAACCATGTGTTTTGCGGCAGAATGGGTAATGTATCGTACTGCGTCTCGTATTATTATTTTAACGTATCGAAATTTATCTTAATCCTTGTGCTCTGATACAATTACATAAACACCTGTTATTTACATATAACATGATGAAATAGGTTCAAGATAATCATAGAAATATTCACGTTACAATACCTTCAAAATGGAGGTCGCGGCACAGTGAGTTACTTGGGAGATAAAGAGTTAGACGTTGCCTGTATTCGCACATTCCTGAAAATTAAATCGTCAGTGACCAAAAGGCGTCCCATAGATGGATTGTCATACCTGTACTTAGAGATAGTTTCGAAGAATACAAAAAACTAATAAAAAGCAATACTTAGGAGTCCTAATAAAAATAATACTTACAGACTTGTAACAAGTCCAATGCATTGCGGTGCGGATGGTCATTGGATGATGGATTTAGCATTTTGAGAGGATAATAGATTATGGAAATAGAACAACTTGTTATTTATTTGAGGAAAAGGGAACAGAATTATATAGAGAAAGGAAACATTTAATTGTCTGGAAAATTAAAATGTAAACGTGATACTTCGGAAAGATTAGAGCACGATCACGAAGTATAGAGGCACATAATGATTAGTACAAGTGACAAGACCTGCCCTGGGCAAATACTCCTAATGAAACTTCGTGGAACAGAAATTATAATTGTTTTCTGCAATCATTGAAAATTGTTTGCTTTAATGGAAAATATACAGATAATTATAACATTAGAAAATATTTTGACCTTAACTCTTTTACTTAAATATTATTGACAAGATGTTCTGTAATCTGTGAAATCAACACGGTCCAGAATTATAAAGTTGGACCATTTTATACTTGCTTGTTTTGAAAAAAAATTATTGGTTTACTTTGAGTCTCTTGTTGTTCAACGAAGAGTCTCAATTTGGCAACAAATGTAATGATTTCAGCATTCCCGTATTTCAGTAATTAGAAATTATATAGGCCTAGTAGTATTAACACTTCATATAAAAAGTCAACGATTTTGATTTTCAACGATAACATTGTGTTAATTATGATTAAAATAACAATCAGTACCGAGAGATAACGTATGCCATTTTTCTTTTTTTTTCTGTTCTAGACATTATATGTCTGATCACTTATTATGTGAAATACTTACCACACACACTATCAGACCAATTCTGATTATTTTTTGGTGGCTATAAGAATACAAGGTTATTTTTCAATAAATAATTGAGCTAAGAACATTATTTACAAAACGTTTAAGGGCGGTTGAACAAGGACAAGGGTAAAAAAAGAATTTTGGTCTCCTAGAATGTGCTCATTTTTAACAGGGAATTTGAAGGGTTTTCTTTGTAGTCTGACTTTAAGATTTCATTGCTATCAGTAATCAGATTTAGTTAATGAAGTATATAGTAGCAGTGGTAGTAGTAGTGGTAGTAGTAGTAGTAATGGTGGTGGTAGTGGTAGTTTTATTGGTTGTGGTAGTGGTAGTAGTGGTAGTGGTGGTGATAGTAGTGGTTTTGGTAACAGCAGTAGTAATATAATGTGACAAACGTACTTTTAAATGCGTTCAAACTTGTCTAATACTTCTCTTTTTTGGCCAATCGGTATGTTAGTCGGTCGGATGGTGGATCGGTCCCATTGTACGTTTAATATGTTTTCTCTGTTTGATGCAATAATTCAATTGGTTTGGAATTTTGAGTAGGAGTATTCGTGAAAAAAAAATCATGATGTAAAAATAAATAAATAAACTGTCTTTGGAGATGCTAGTTAATTTAGACTTTCTAAAACTAATCTTCCTATAAAATATGCATGTACGGTGGTGATTTATCATCGACATACTTCCTTAGTTATATAACCATCGTCTTTCCATTTGTCATCATCCGTCTCGGAATCTTAACAGGAAAGTAATTTTACATGTTTTTGTCTATTTGTGTTATACCCTGATTTTAAATAGCATACCGAACATATATAATATCTACTTGAGTATTATTAACAGTTTATAGACTATGAGTAAAAAAAAAAAATTTAAATTACTGTCGTAGTAAAAAAATGAAATGTGTAAAAATAGATGTATCTTGTTCGTCCGCTGACAGAAAACTTGTCTTTAGTTTCAGGATGGTTTACACGTAGGCTACTAGCTAGTGTTGCCGCTGATTGCGTATTAAGGAACAAGTGAGAATATTCAGTAGCAAACAGGCATGATCAACTACACTGCAAAATGGATATTACAATTTCATTTTCAGGATTGGGTTTTCTTAACTAATACACAATCAGAAGTTAAAAATTAAATGAAATGAAATTATGTACAACATTACATGAAACAGATATTTTAATGAGGCACAAGCCAATTAGCTTTTAGATGCACCCAAACATATCTATAGGTCTTACCTCGCTCTGTCTGTTGGTCGGCTTGGCCCAATACCTTAACACGTTATTTTTTAATATTCGATAATAAATTCTGCACGTTTAATCCTTCAATTCCAAAGGTTCATTCATCCTAGTGGCGGTCTCAGAATAAATTTAAGGAGTTGCCCAGAGTCAAAATCCTATAGTTGGGGCGATAGGGTTCAGTGAGTAATATGCACATATAAATTATTCTCTGCCAGCCCCAGAAATTTCAATATTGACATACGATGAAATGGACATTGCAGTACTACTTTCGGATTTTGTATGTTATTACAAGAAAACTATGAAATTAAGGGTGTTGCCCGGGCAACTAGGGCAACACCCTTGCGTCCGCCACTGCATCAGATCTCCTTAAATTATAGACCTAAATATAGATGTCTTCTAAAGGAAAATTATGTTAAACGAAAGCGTAGAAAACTGATGAGGCATAGGTCAAGCCAAGCCTTGATTACATATACATACATCACAGAAATTTTATAAAGATCATTGCTTTTACATGAAAACACTAATCCATGACATACACTATGTAGATAAAATCAAGAAAAATAGAATGAAAAATGAATACAGAAAATTAAATACCACCGCACTGTTCTCCTTGTTTAAGGCGTAATGTTAGCACCTTGTTGGGACTTTTGGAAAATTGGTGATAATTGATAAAAAATTTTTAAAATCACCTACAGTTTTATTGGAAAACTTTGATTTGTAACAGCTCCTCAGGCCGATTTAGATTTAGGGAATGTCTTGAAATCTTAGGTTTTTGGCTGTTTCAAGCTCTGTTATTACTCCCTCAATCGTAAACGATTTCTTTTTTTTGTGCTGACCCAAATAGATTCTTGAAGGGAATTTAATGAGCTTAAAATCTGATATAAAACTTGGTATTATTAGTTCGGTAGTTTTATCGAAAAAAATAGAAAATATAAAACATATCCAATCAACAATTCTTTGTTATCGGGGTAGGAAATGATCCACCTACCCAGCAGAGTGATTTGACCTTGGTTCGCTGAGTTCGGATAGCAAATGATAAAAACTGATAAAAATGTTTCCATACGGCCACTTCTGCAGACCATTTGGAAGCAAAGAAGAATTTCGTCTTGTAATTTCAGATTATATGTCGATGCTTTCCATTTGACATAAAAAAAATATTCTCAAATAGAGCTGAAAATTCTTTGACCTAAATGAGGACTAGAAATATTTCGGGTGTACACACCATTTTCTTTTAAGGGGAACTTCGGGATTAAAATTTCAATGAAAACTATAAAACAATTAGTTGATATCTCAATTTCTCAACATGTGGACCACGAAATAATGAAGGAAAACACTTGCCAAAGTAAGCATTAAATCATAAAGTGGGTCTACTATTCATATTACACAATGCTAAAGAATAGGAAAATTACGAATATTGAAAATGTTGCGTTTGAAAACTGTATCAAAAGTACATTAAAAATTACCTGTTTTAATGTGAATTTGACTTATTTATGTGATTTATATTTGTAAAGTGAGTTTGGATTTCAAGCATAGCCCTTTCAAAATCTCTAATTTTCCTATTCTTTAACACTGTGTTATTTGAGTAGTAGATCCACTTTTGAATTGGGACTAACTTTGAAACATGTTTTTAGGCATCATTTCATTGTTCAAATATTGTGAAATTTTATCAGTGAGGTCATAACAAATTGTTGTATAGACTTATTCATAGAAATGTTAAGACCCGGAGTTCCACTTTAAAATGGGATTTAAATGGAGTTCACTCAAAATACTTAATGTGTTATATCGTAGACTATATTAAATGATAATACTATTATAATTAATATGTACTAGTCAAATTACCCGACCCGTAACCTTGACATTTGACCCCGTTCCCGTAGCATTGACCTTTGACCCCGTGATCCATCATCGGCAATTCTTGTCTGAACCTGCTTCCAACAAGTTCGGCCAAGATGGGACCAATGAGTAGCGAAAAACAGTGAACTTGACCTTTCCAAAAATGAACCCCTAAAGGTCAATTTTGCAGTGAACCTGCATCCACCCACCAAGTTTTATGATGATCGGACCAAGGACCTGGGAGGTGTAGAGGAACAAACATACAACGTTGCTCAAATTATGATTTATAAGCATACAAGCAAAACAGACAAAATAAATATCAAAATACACTATAATTTTGATACTCATGGGATTCTGGCCTATACTGTAAAACATGATATATTATTGCGTTACGGACCACCGCTCATCTGTTTCTATTATTATTTTCAATATGCATACCATTGTCGGTGTTGGCTGAATAATAATCGTATTATTTCCTATTTTTGTTTTATTCATTTAAACATTATGCACACAGTATAAGAAAAATAATATAAAATTGTTTTTAAAATCACGTTTGGAAATAAAAGTGTAAAATACTCAGATCTAGGCCTGCTTACTATAATTATTTTCAGTATCGTCTTTTCAATAATTTAGAATTACAGAATATCATGTGGTAAAAATTTACTCTTCATTGATAGATGTATTATCAATTTATAGAGGCCCGTACCGGGATGGGTGGTGGCGACTGGTGGTACACACCCCACCCCCAATAGAAAAAAAAATCCACTATCGCCATCATAAACTAAATGAACTCGATACACGTACGGTTTGAAGGCCACCACTTCTTGGAGACCCCAAAAAGAACCATGACCATTATCGTTGGGAGCCTTGAAAATCATTTTGGAGACACCGGATCAATCATGAAGAGTTTGGGGCTTTGACAAACAAACCATTCTGGAGACACCGGGACAATTGGGACTTGAGAGCTTCGACAACTAACCATTCTCGATACACCGGGCCAATCATGGAGATTGGAGCTTTGGCAAACTAACCATTCAGGGACAATTATTTAGATTGGGAACTGTGACAAACAGACCGCTCTGGAGACACCCGGACAATCATAAAGAATGGGAGCTTTGGCAAACCAACCAGTTAGGTAACACGGGGATAGCCATGGCGACTTTCGAGCTTTGACAAAGTAATAACTCTGGAGACACCGGAACAATCTTGGAGAGTTGGGCTTCGACGGAACAATCGTGGACAGTTGGAGCTTTGACAAACAAAAACCATTATGGAGACACCGGGACTATAATGGAGATTGGAACTGACAATCTAATCACTCTGGAGACACCATGGGAAATTATGGTTATTGGAACCTTGAAAAACTTTTTGGATTCTGGAGACACCAGGACAATTATAAAGATTGGGAGCTTCGACAAATTAACCCTTCTTGAGACATCAGGACAATTATGGATATTAGGAGTTTTAACAAACTAAATCATTCTGAAGACTCCAGGACAATTATTGAGATTGAGAGCTGTGACAAACTAATCATTCTTGAGACGCCAGGACAATTTTGTAGGTTGGGAGTTGATAAACTAACCATTCTGGAGACACCAGGACAATTATGGAGATTGGGAACCCTTTGATAAACTATCTATTTAGATTGGGAACTTTTACAAACTAAACTTCTGGAGTCACCATGTGGAATTATGGTGATTGGAACCTTTGACAAAATAACCATTCTGGAGACACCAGGACAATTATGAAGATTGGGAGTTTTCATAAACTAACCCTTATTGAGACACTATGACAATTATGGATATTATTATTATGCGTTTTGACACACTAAACAATACTGAAGACAACAGGACAATTATGGAGATTGAGAGCTTTGACAAACTAACCATTCTGGAGATACCAGGACAATTATCAATTATGGAGACTTCCCAAAGTCACCAGGATAATTATGGCGATTGGGAGCGCTTTGATAAACTAACCATTCTGAAGACATAATTATGAAGATTGCGAGCTGGGACAAACTAGTCATTCTTGAGACGCCAGGACAATTTTGCAGATTAGGAGTTTTGTCAAACTAAGCATTCTAAAGACACCAGGACAATTATGGAGATTGGGAACACTTTGATAAACCAACCATTCGGGAGACACCAGGACAATTATGGAGATTGGACACTTTGACGAACTAATTATTTTGGAGACACTGGAACAATCGTGGCTTTGACTGACAAGCAAGCCATTCTGAAGACACCAGGACAATTATGGGAATTGGGATCTTTGACGAACTAACCATTCTAGAAACAGAAGGAAAATCATTGAGACTTAGGAGCTCGTACAACCCAATCATAAAAATGTAATAGACGCCCCCGTCATAATAAGAAAACTAGTATGGTATGGAACCGGAATTGTACAAATGCAATATTCTAAACCAAACCATCATTTGTTGTCGAAGATACTTGGGGAGAGAATAAGATTACGGATGCATATACAGACTGCACATTCTTTCAACCACTTTCACAGAAAATTTACACATTGTTCATAATGGTGATTACCTCGTTCCAGGTACAAAATGATGGAATAAACAACAAAACAAATAAATAATAAAGGCAGAATAAGCATTGTATTTATTAGTTTAGATAGCGCATCATATGTATGTTATATTTGCCTTATCAACGGATTAGGCCGTCATTAATGATTTGCTATTGGCAATTCTTCACTATGTACCTCAACAAATAAAATTATAAACACATTTTATATAAGCAATTTCCAATCATTATTGTTACTCAAGATACAGTAAAAACCAACGGCAAGTCGGATATCAAGGACGTTACATTTCACTCAAAGAATTTACATAGATTCTTAATAATGAACTCTGCACGAGTTGACAACGCGTCAACCGTATCATATTGAATATGTACTTTTCAAATAATATAGTAGTAGACCAACTGTCAGCTATGAAGCGAATTCCTTGATTCTTAGATACGAATATTCATTTTCAGGATTTGCTGTCAGTTTCGCTTAATTACTCATCTCTTCAGATATGCTGTGATTTTTATTTTTCGTCTTTGTGACTTTACTAGACCAACTAGAGTCTGTCGTGCTTTACTACGTACGGTAATTGAACTTTAAACGGGTGTAAAATTGGGTGTAGATGTATCCATAGACGCTAATGTATTAACTATATTGTAGTATTGTATCAATATCAACAACCGAAATAGTCAAAATTATCTACGTTGTGAGTCTGAATTCATTAACTTGCATATTAGGTACAAACGAACTAACCTGTTGTAAAATGTATAGTTAATAGGAATAACGATAAAGTATTGACGTTTTAGGAATATTTAATAAAACAGGGTCGTGAAAACAATGTTTTTTTTTTATTATAAGTGAGCCTTGATAACAACAGTTTTTCCACTGAAATTCCAATCTGTAAATCGAAATCTCTGGTTAATTTCTTCGCATAATGATACTTTCATTAACTGAATTTTTATTTCTACCTGATTTGTAGGCCTACTGAATATTTGGACTGAGGCTTCAGTCTAGCAAGAAAAGTTCTGACCTTCACATTTACTCAATTAAAATTTAATATCTTTTCTACCCTCCTTCCGATATAAACTTGCAATTTAAAGGTCAGAAAATCTTGATGATTCCATTTATTATGATATTGTTGCATGTCTATAGCTTAGCGTGGAAGCAGTTGGAGCAGCGGTTCCGTGTCTGACTTCCAATCACGAGGTCGGTGGTTCGACGCTCACTCTGGCCGGCTGTTTGTGTTCCTCTCTCCACCCACGATTATAAGTTGGTACGTAGGAGGCACAAATGCCATATGTCCCAAACGTTGCCTCGTAGAATACAGCTGCTACATATGGAATGGATTTTATTTCATAGGTGTTTGTTCCAATGACTGGGGTTGTGAAGTGCTTAAAAGCCTAGACAATATGCGTAATAGGCCTATAAATGTTATTATTAGATTGAGTAAAATTGACTTCCACGACATCTATAACAAATAAAATTGAATGGAATGATTATAAAGGATGTTTGCTAAGCATACGTCTAAATGGTGACAATTCTATAATTATTTTCTTGTTTATGATAATATCGATCAGAAACATGTAACTTTAGCAATAGCTGTTCGGAAATTACCAACAAGATCACGTTCCAACAAGCTTATTTGTTTGAAACGTGTCAGGTCATGTTAGCCTCTGTCCGTCCCAATTTACTCATCAATGGAAATCCTCTAACCATTCAATAATACATCATATTGGGAAACTTCATTAACATTATTACACATAAAATAGACTTACATAATGATATTACAAATTCCAACAGAAGATCAAAGCTACCGCGTGTGTATTCAATTAGTTGAGAGTATAATCTTTTAGAATTGAATGCGATTGTAAAACAAAAAGAGTTAGAAAGAGTTAGAAATTAATAGAACATGGCGTTATGATTTAAAGTTTCCTATTTTAACGTGTTATTAATGCAATACTGTTTATATTGCCAATAAAAGTAAAGACAATATTTATAGGAGCGGATACTGGATCCTGTGTGTGTTTTTTTTTTTAATCATCAAAATTACTCAGTGGCCCCTTTACAAGATTATGTTCTTAAGACTAGTGACCACCGAAACATTAAACAATGAAATTCTGCATCTTCTGGTGGCAGAAGTTATAAATTATAAAAGTGCATAAGAAAAAAAATGTATGCATAATAATAGACAATAGAATAAGTTAAGATATAGTTACATGTTTTGATCGTCATTAAATAATGCATATCCAAACCTGTGTTTGGTGCTAATTAGTAGGCCAGATAGTATTTATCTATATAATCGTATTACAGTACAAAAAAATATAGAAATAATAATTTTTACTACTGTATCTAAGTCTATGTGTAAATTTAATAGAACATTTATGTCTATTTAGGTTTTAACATAAGATACACTGTAAACAAATTGCACTGTAAAAAAATGGGTGAAGTCCTGGCAGCCAGGATGCCACGACAATCCCGTAAATTTTATGGGCATTTACCCGTAAAATTTACGGGATTTTCTTGGCATCAAGGCTACTAGGGCTTTTTCCGTAAAATTTACGGGAATTTACCGTAAAAATAATCGTGTAACAGTAAAATTTCCGTAAAATTTACTGTACAAAATCACAAATGCCCGTAAAATTTACGGGATTTTTTAGGCATCCTGGCTGCCAAGACTTTTTCCGTAAATTTATGTAATTTTTTTACAGTGTAAAATCAGTAGTTTTGCTTACTGTTGTCTCTATATCATTAAAACAAAATGCAACACTTCGGAAATAGCACTATATTACTACTACTGGATCTAGGTCTATGTGTAAATTTAATAGAACATTTATGTATTTTTTAGATTTTAACATA